>JAANQP010000544.1:0-116516 GCA_011320165.1 Fusarium protoensiforme | reverse complement strand
ATGTTGAACCAGCTCCAAACCACCCCCAACAAGCCCCCACTGACCCTCCCCAGGAGTTGGAGCAGATCCAAAATGAGCTCGACATCGAGATTCTCCCCGGCACCGAGATCATGGCAGACATCGGAAGCCATCACTTCGTCAAGAGTGAGGACAAGTCCCACCGCGTGCTCGTTCCTCAGCCCTCCGGCTCGCCTCACGACCCCCTCAACTGGAGCACTCCGTGGAAGATCTCGGCCCTCGTTGCCGTGTCGACCATGAGCTTCACACAAGGATTTGCACCACTGGCTCTTGGGCCCATGTTTGGCTATCTGATGGAGGACTATAATACCTCATTAACCAACGTCATTCAGTTTACTGGTGTGACCATCTTGGTTCTTGGCTTTAGCAACTTTTTCTGGTAAGTGGATGCTATTCAAGAGAGTTGGCTCGCAGTGACTGATGAACGATCTGACAGGGTTCCCGTGTCCACGTCCTTTGGCAGGCGCCCCGTCTTGATCCTCTCCCAGATCGTCTGTCTCGCGTCTCATATCTGGCGAGCAAAGGCTACAACATACAACGGATTCATGGGTGCTGCTATGTGAGTCTGACCACGCTGACAACAAAGCCCAGCCACTAAACGGCATTGTAGTATAAGCGGTATTGGCGCAGGCCCCGGAGAGACCATCCAGCCGAGCGTCATCGCAGACATCTTCTTCCTCCACGACCGCGGCAAGTGGAACACCATGTACTGGGTTATCTATACTGGAGCTCTGATCGTATGTCTCTCCCAAAAGTCAAGACATCCCATCACCTAACATTTCTAGGTCGCACCCATCATCGCTGGCGCCATGGCTGATCACACCGGCTGGCCCTCCTTCTGGTGGCTTAACGCCGCCATGACAGCCGTATCTCTCATCATAATCATCCCTGGCTTTCCCGAGACCATGTTCAGCCGTGATGAAACCACCGAGGGCCAGTCCATCCCACCTGAGACCTCGTCCAAAGTCCTGGAAGTCGAGCACCAGGAGAAACAAACGCCCAATGGCGGCTCTAATGGAAGCGAGTTCAATGCCGACAGGGACTCTTGGCTTGGAAAGGGGAAGCCGAGCCGTCAGCAGTGGAAGCTGTTTCAGCCGAATGCGTCTACCTTGCGATCCGTCCTCTACGACGTGTGGATTCCTTGGAAATTGTTTACCTTTCCAATTGTGCTCTTTGCGTCTTTTATCGTTAGTTGGAGCTGTAGCTTCATCTTGATCCTCAACTTGACCCAGACACAAGTCTTTTCAGCGCCTCCTTACAATATGAGCTCGCAAAACATCGGTTGGTCTCCTTGATGGGAATCGCATGTTCGGTTCATGCTAACAATATGGGCAGGTTTCACGAATTTCTCACTCTTTGTTGGGGCTTTGATCGGCCTCGCCACGGCCGGCCCATTCAGTGACTGGGTTTCTTCGCGAGCAACGGCTCGAAATAATGGGATTCGGGAACCTGAAATGCGTCTACCGGCCATGATTCCATATGTTCTGATAATGGCCTTTGGCCACATTATCACTGCCGTTGGGTACCAGTACAAATGGCCGTGGCAGGTCATCGTCGTGCTGGGCTATTCCACTGCCGGAATCCAAGTTGCGGCACTCCCAAGCATCAGCAGCACGTACGCGGTTGATAGCTATAAGCCTGTTGCAGGATCACTTTTCGTTGCCATTACTGTTAATAAGAATCTCTGGGGGTACGGCATGGGCAAGTTTATTACGCCATGGACCGAAGCCGATGGGTAAGCATCCCTTCTCTAACCAGTCGCCGTCAATATAAACTAACGCCTTGTTGCTGCAGTTTCATCAACGCCTTCATGGTAAACATGGCTCTTACAGTGGTGTGGTGTCTCTTTGGTGTGATGTTTTATTTCTACGGAAAGACGTTTCGAAGATGGACTAAGGACAGTAGCGTGCATAAGCTATAGATTTAGTCCTCTATACTTACTCATTCCTCAACCCACTAAGTACGACTGTTGCCCCCTTGGTGGCTGAAATCTCGGCCTCTCTGACCTCTATGGAGGCTTTCGAGTCCTCAGCCAAGGTTCGGACGGCAACTATCATCTCTATGACCGAGTTTAGGACTCTGTTCGCTTCCACCAATCCCAACGCTTTGTCTGCAAACGAGTCCACTACCGTATTTACTGGTCCATCACTATGCCCACCACCGCTTTTGAGAGCAGAGGCACCAAGGCTGAGCCTTCCACGACCTCCACCACGAGCTAGCCCCCCCCCGAACTTTCATGCATCAAGTGATATTTGGTTGAGTTGACTGCATAGTATTTATATTGTAGCTATGCCTAATCTTAATGTACCTATGAACCCCTCTAGCTCTGCTCTGCGCCTAAGCTGGCTAATGTAAACAATCAAGTCTGTATTGCGGAAGCCAAGGCTACACAGCCCGTGGTCGCCATGTTTGCTAGTCCAGACCAGGAATAGAAGGTAGCTACTTTTTGCATAGAGAATGCGCGAACATGATGTCCGTTGGTCGGTGCTGTGGATGTCCTAGCCGGCAAGGTCTCCGAGGTACAGGCATAGGAGATATTGAAGCATTCAGCGAGTCCAACAAGTAAAATGACTACTGCATAGTTGGTGTAGGATGAAATATAAATACGATACCTCTTGAGACGCTCGATTCTTCTCGCCCCTTTGTATTGATATGAATTGCCGAGGTTACAACGCCCGATGTAAGATCGGCATCGGGACAGCTTCCGATACTCTTAATGGCTCATACTCCCCTCACTTTACTGACTACGTCATCTTTCCATCGCAGCTGACGCCCATTACAGAACCAGCGTTTTCTCGACAGAATCCATAATTCTTCGTTCTATCCCGTAAAGCACCTTCTACGCCCAAATGTCCAATCTCGCACGTTCTCTCAATTCCTCCAGCGTCGCCGAGACCCTGGCTACGTACGAGGGCTGGGCCGAGAGTTACAACGAAGATATCGGCAAAGAAGAATACACGGCGCCTGAGATCGCCAGTGACTATGTCGTCAGGCACGTGGGCTCTCAGAAGATCACGAGTGCAACCATCTTGGATGCTGGATGCGGCACAGGACTCGTTGGCCAACATCTCGCCAAGCGTGGCGCGGCACATCTCGACGGGATCGATCTTAGTCCTGGAATGCTCCAGGTTGCTCGTCGGGCTGGCATCTATCACTCCTTGAATGTGGCGGATCTATCAAAAGCCCTTGAGATACCCCGGCAATGCTATGACGTTGTTGTCTGCGTTGGGACATTGACTCAAGGTCATGTTGGACCTGGCGCTTTTGATGAGTTTGTTAGGGTTGTTAAGCCGGGCGGGTATGTTGTGGCAACGGTGAGAGACTCGGTCTGGCAGAAGAACGGGTACGAGGACAAGGTGAAGGCGCTCGATAAGCAAGGACGAGTGAAGCTCCTTGGTGACACGCTGGAGGTTATCGGAACCGATGTGAGCGCCGTCTTTGTGGTTCTTCAAGTTGAGTAACAGAATTTAGGGAGGGTCTTGATATCACTACATAAAGGGATGTAATATTTCAAGAGTAAATTAAGAAAGTCTAAAAGGTAGTTGTGACATAGCAAAATACAATTCTAATTATAGAGGGCTTTTTATCTATAAGAAAATAGCAAAATGAGTAACGGTACAAGGGCGGAGGAAGAGACATGGCATACCGGAGCTCGAACTGCGGGTGTTGAGATTTCCCAAGGTGTAATTGTTGACCTTTTCTTCATCGCTAAGCTGCTGACGATACAGGTTTGGCACCAACGACTCCGCGGGGATCCTATCGAAGCCACAGCATGGACACCACCTTAGCCTGAGCTGGACTTTCGACTACTCCCCACCCTTACCAAGCAAGTGAAGACAGGGGCGAGAATAGCCTAGCACGATTTGACTCTGGGCCGATTGTCAGGCGGGTAGCTTACACTGACCATACACAAGACAGACCTAAGGAGGTTTCGTTGCATCAACAAAGCAAAACTAGAAGTTAGCGTTATTGGGCCTCTATTTCCGACACGCTCGCGGCTTCACCCAGAGGCCTCTCACTGAAAACATCTGGCCACTTCATCAAGCCGCGTGATAAGCGCAAAGCCTTGTTCAAGCCCGCGTGAGTGGTGTCTTGGCAAGAACCAGGCTATCAATCAACGATATCGTCACATTGGAGGGCTGGCAGCTACCTGCTGATGTTTCAGCGCCACAGCAGCTTGCGCCTTGCAATGACGTGGAAATATTGCATGCTGAATACCTGGTGGCGGTTGTCGGACGGGAATGACTTGGTAAGTCGTTCTAGCCATCTACCTACTTAAGGTGTCCCAGTCTGATTCTAACCCAAGTCGTTACAGTCACGGCCAAGATGGCCCAAGACTACATTACCGAGCCAGAACTCCAGCACTGGAGCACGTGCGAATGTACTTGCCCTGAGCCGGACCCAGACATTGCTGGCATCGGGGTATGGAGCTCCCTCGGCCTTCTTCGAGGACGGACTAACAAAGACAACAGGTTATTAGTTCATTCATGACTTCATCGACCCTAGCCATTGTTTCTACATGTCTTTATGTTATCATCATTCGTTCTGGTCTCGATCCTGAAGATAGCTTCAACCCTATTGACGACTGGGCGCGAAGGACCTTTTGCGATCGGTTCGTCGACTTCATAACAAAGGCCCAATGCATCAAGTCTCGCATGGGAAAGATCGAGTGTGCCATCTTCTCCTTCGTCTTATCGCTTGCGGATATGCAGCTTGTGACGGGCATTGCCATGCTCAGTGCAGCCGTTATTAAGCAGCATGACAAAAACGATAAGATCAACATCTATCACTTCAGCATGGTGACTAATCTGACCTGGTTTAGCAGTGCAGTGCATCTATTGACTCTGCTGGCTATCCGGATCAAGGTCATCGGGAGTATGAAGAAGCAGTATCGTCGGGGATGGCCAGGGCAGAAAGTGTTGTCGCGTTGCAGGAGAACCAGAGCTGCCATCGGCTGGGGAGGAGATTTGATTGTCCGGGTAATAAGCATGATGCTTTTGGCGGTTTTACTACTATACGAATGGTCCAAGTATTACCACTGCTCAGCGAGATGCGCACTAGGTAAGGAAAAGGGGGGTGAGCCACTCCGATGGGCGGTGGTTAACTTTGTCTTGATTCTTCTCACCTATCCAAAACGATGCTTGCTTCTATGGCCAACCCTGGGTCGTTGGTGGATTGACAAAGCAAGGTATCACGTCCTTGACGACAGAGGACTTGGGGAGTACAGGAGCAGCAACATACCCCTCTGGAGAAAGATCTTTGTTTGGCTATACTACATCGAAGAGTCCGAGACCAAATCTGTTGTTTTTGGAACGGTTATCTGGTATTTACTGGGCTTGTATTGGACCTTTAACGAGGAAGCAATTCCACAAGTCGTGGGAAGAGTATGTCGACATTGGGAGCGAGAACAACGCAAAGGGGTTCGGGCAGCTAGTGCCCATTCTCCTTTTAGGCATGCCATTTCTTTAGGGACTCCAGACATACTCTGGTAAATTTCTCATTGACAGATGCAGAATGATTCGGGCTTTGAGCTTACACGTCTGGTCACATAGAGAAGTCAAGAGAGGAGAAATATTAAGAAACTTCGCTACGGTGTTTTACAGCATTGGGTTTTAATACTGTCATTTGTTCATAGCTGTGCTTTTTTATATTGTGCCCGACAAATCCTCTTGGAGGCGCCATCAAAGTCAACAAAAAAAGAAACTTCGCTTGAGAATTCGGAGCAACTGAGATTTTTTCAAGGATGGGAGAAGACGCATTGTGTTCTTTGTTATAGTTGAAGCCCGGCCCTTGATGCGATAACCGCGTACGATAGACAGATGGGAGAAGGCGCATTGAGTACAGGAGGGTCATGAAAGTATCGTGGCATGACGAGAAAGGGTCAAGGCAGGTGGCGCCATCAACCACGTAGGACGAGTCGGTTGCAATAACAATGCGGCCAAATCCCTCTTCCCCCCATTTACAGAGATTCAACGCGGCAATGGCCGCACGTAGCTCAGCTCGCTGGCTGCTGGCTACGAGGTCATGCCCAAATGGGCCCAAGTTTTCGAGCCGACCAGATACAACATATTGGTCGCGCTCTTCGTCACTTCTAGGCCTTCCGATCACAACGGCCCAACCTGCGCGAGCTTCCACCACGCCATTGTTGATACAAGCACCGTCGACGTATGCGAGTACTGTGCTTGGGTCATTGCGGTGGACGAACCGGATCGTGTGGCTGTCACAGTCCTCCAAGCGAGTTGGGGGGAAAAGCTCAGCCGGCTGCGATGTCGGCTTTGGAGGCTGGAATCTGTTCGGAAAAAGAGTCCCGGTGCCTCGTCTTCTCTGCGGTTCGTCCGTTTTGAATCCTTTAATCACCTGGGGCCATTTCGAAATATACGCATCAATCGTCGCAATAGCACCTTTCGTCTCTTGCCAGGCACGTAGACACTGGTGAAGAACCAGGTCCGCCTCCTGTTTAGAACCAGGAGTGTGGGAGGATGGTGGAGAAGGCCTTTTCTCTGCAACCAAAGCTTTCCAGAAGTACGGATTGGAAGCGTGTATCGTCCGGAAGAGGCTCAAATATTGTTCTTGCACCGCCTCATGTGCCATCCAGGCCCCGTCCCTGGTTGAGATTCGCATTTTTGCTCGTATAAGCTTCCCCACAGGTCGATCGAAGATGGGATGAGGCTCATGACGGTCTAACGAGCCATAAACAAATGGAAATTCACCATTGGGTTTATATGCCTCAATGTCGAGATAGAGCCGTAGTTTCAGAAGCATGAGGGCGACGAGCTGGCTGAAGCTCAGAGCTTCCAAGTCGAGCTTTTGGATAAACTCGAATGGGTAAGCCCCGCGAATATCCAGGAACGGTAACGTATTATCTCGCCAGTCATAACGTCCGTTGAAGCGATCCTCTTTGTTAATGGTGGCCCACCACTTGAGGAAATCGTAGCAATCCTGTTCACGGCCGAGCCGCAGCAGGAGATGGGGGATAATGTCTCGCACACGCAAGTTGTCGCTTCGGTTCTCAAGGAGCATTTCTTCAAAGCGCTCAAGAGCATTGTTTATGGCACCGATCGTGTTGATTTCGAGGAGTTTCTGGGCAGCGTCGAACCGTTCCCTCAGAGGGTCGTGGCCATCCTTCATGATGGCTGGGCTGAAGTTGAGCAGGCTGTGAATAAGGACAGATCGCGTCTGATTTTCGTGCATCAGTTAGCGTGTTGAAAAAGCGCCGAAGAAAATCCGTACCCCCAAGAAAAGTAATCATTTTTGCTTTTTTTTTCTCCAAGTTCACAGCAAGCATCGCGTCAAATATGGATTTCAAGGATCCCCTCTCAACACAGCCTTGGCGCCACATGAACAACTGTTATCAACCAGGGCTTGCCAGAAATGAAGGATGCAGAAGAAACTGAGCAGATAAAGAGGCTATAGAGCCCCGAGGGAGTAGGTAGTGAAAAGAGGCGGGTTTAATTGTTACTCTCCTTCGTGTCTATATGAAGCCCCCTGCACACGTACTACCTCTCTGAATTCCGCTTGTCACTCTACGACCTCTGTTGTGTTCTATCTACTTAACTATCTACTTAACTTATTTATCCCATCAAGGGCCGGGCTTCAACAATAATAAAGAACACAATACTCTGTTGTGTTTAGTATATCATCTGGTCTCCGACCCCTTCGCCTTCACTTAGATTTGCTCAGGAGGTTCAAAGTCAAGCTTCCATTGCCAAGATCGCTTCATTTCTCTACACCCTCTTCCTCTTCTGGCCATGTGAACTTTCGACGGGTGTGGCTTCATCGGCTGAGCTGCTCATATCGACACCCAATCCCCCATGCACGCACCTTAGAATCCGCTCGAGAAAGCTTTCAATATAACTTGGATCGTGATACCTCGTATCAAATACACCTGAGAGTTCCAGCTGACCATCCCAAGATCCTAGGAAGAGAGCCGCGCCAGCCCCCATCGGTTCGCTGGCGGCCCAGACGTTGGTAAGTTCAAAAGACCCATGGCTCCGCTGCACCATAGAACTCACATTCCCGATTGAGGACAGAGCTACCGGGCAAAAAGGTGGTTCCGATACAGCGTGGGGATCAACGCCGGATGGAGAAGTGAAGGACTTGAATGTCGAGGGAGCGAAGGCAACCTGTTCATGAATCTCTTCCGAGGGAACTGGCCGGATATCGTTGAAGAAGTGTCGAACTTGAGGTAAGATTTTTCGCATTTCAGTCTCGTGGTCTCCAGTTGTCTGATCTAAAGAACCAGGCACAACCAAGTCTATGCCCAGTGCCTGTGTTGAAATAGTGTGATATGCAGCAGCCGCGTGAGCAGGGGTGTTGTAAGGTTCGCGGCAGTAGGGACGCAGGTTGATCATGCTGTGATTGGCATATCGAACTGTGTATGAGTCTTCTTTTTGAGGTTGCACCTCTGAAAGAGCCATTGCCAAGGCCGACATGAAGATATGTGTCACACTGACTCCAGAAGCAACGTCCTTGCAGCCACGGAGAATTTTCGAAGTAAGATCCTTTGGGACTGCATGCGAAAGACGCATCAGCTTTGCATCTTTAACGCCATTGGTATTCAATGAGCTTGCGGGAAGTGCAAGAAGGCCCTGATGATTATAGATCGTTCCATTTTGAGTTTGGATCTCCTCCAGACGTTTCGTTTGTGCTTCGGACAATGATTCGGGCATCTTCGCAGCAATTCGTATAGAGGGAGATAGATTTTCATGTTCTCTGCCCCATTCGGGAAGGGAATACTCATCTCCCTGTTCGAAAGCGAGTGCAACGTAGTCAAACAGTTGATTGACCAGTTGCAGAACGCCGACGCCATCGGATACGTCGTGGGGACAACGCAAGAAGATCGTTTGGCAGTATTTATCCTGGCAATTTGATCTCACAAAAAAGACAGTGGCTGTCTCAAAAGCCGTGGCTGTGTTGTTGTTGAACCACTTGAGAGGCGCAACATCAGTATCGACGACCATGAAGGTTGAGTCCACCCAATGCTCTTGCTCATCGTTGGTATCAAATGACTTGTACACTCTTCGCAATCGGTCGCCATCTATGTCATGCTCGATACGGGAACCTAGGGTCGGGTGTTGGTAGCGAAGCGTGATCCAAGCCCTCTTGAGAGCCGCCTCGACATGGTTTTCTTGGTCGAGGGTGGGCATCGAGCCAACAGGGGTGACATCGAAAGATGCACAAGCGGTGACGGGAAAGCATCCATTTCCTCTTCGCGAAGAGGTGATGTAAAATCTCTCGCACTCGTCGACATCACGAGCCCAGGTGCCTTCGGGGGACACCTGCCACTGGAGGTGGGACAAGGGGGTATCTGAAGCCATGTGTCAGGTGGAAGAGTTTGTGGGTGAAGGTGTATATACAGATAGATAAAAAGGCAGCGGGAGGAAGCTGAGTAGCAAATATGACTATGGCGAAGAGCGAAGAGAAAGAGGAACAAGATTAACAAAGGGGCGCGACCGTGAATGAGACGCGATCAAATCAGTAAACACGCGAGCACGTGCTGCCGCGTTTGAGAGCTGATTAGTGTAAATACGAGAAGACAAGGGTGCGAATAACCCGATAAGCCTGGTGGGAACCTTCCTGTCTCGTGGACAATGATGGAGTAGAAGGGGCAGCATGAAACGATAAACTGTTTAGTCTCTGATGTCTGTTTATACCAAGTATTGCTAAAGTCAGGACTTCTCAACTGCAAGTTCAGCCACCAGATCCTCGCCTGGCAGCTCAACCCCTGGGTTCTACCTCCGATGTTGCTTTTGCTCTTGGGGCGCGAGGGTGATGGGCTGCTCATATGTAGTGATATTCGCCTTGGACGGGTCTTTTGTTGAAAATATCTCGCTAGTCGCGATAGGCTGCCGTTCGTTTCCGCTTGGTTGGTGATGGGGGCCTGGTTTGGTCCATCCGATGGTTGGCCTAGGAAGAGATCTCAACCTAACCCCAAGACCTTTTGGTGGGGTTTCCCTGCTTTTTCGAGATTGGGCTCTCTTTCCCATCCGAAAAGCAATAAAGAAAGCTCCCAATATCAGTCCAAGGTCGGCGAGGGATCCTACAACTGCACCCCCAACTACAGCAGCATTACTTCTCTCGCCGTGACTGTTCTAGTTGGATGAAATATAGGTGACGGTCGGCTGCGAAATGCTTGGTACCGTGGTAGCCACTGGACCGGGGTTGTCTTAAGTGCTCAAAAGCGCGTAGCTCAATGTTGTCGCGGCATTTTCATACCTAGCTGCGTTCGAGGCATCTATTTCCTAGTGAGTCTAGAGTGGCTCATATTTCAGGGAGATTATTGAGCTAGCTGTCATTTTGACCCCTCTCGAGGCACTGGACCTAAAATGAGCTGGACGTTTGAGAAACACTGTCATTGTGGAAGAAGACCAAACGTCGTGGCTAAAATCAATCATTGGATTGCATGCTATTAGGTACTGATATTCCGACTCGCAGCCAGTGTTGTCAGAATCGTATATGATTATTTTCATGCAACGCCCACCTTCACCCCGGCCATAATATCTCGTCTTGGAGGTGCTGTCAATGGTGTTGGCAGCTTCGTTACCCTCGCCAGTTGAACCTGGAGGTTGTCCGTTGGCCAGGGCCACTCCCTCAAACTTCTGCCCCAAAGCATGCACATCAGAAAACCCAGAGTCTGATACCGTTACCAGCTTCAAAGGAGAGGTCGGCACCGGCAGAGAGTTTCCTGTAGTGCACTGGCTGTCTGGTGGCGTCGAAGCCGGTGCCGGGAGAATGCTCACCGGGCCTACGGTGGCCGGACCGGGGAGAGGAGCCCGCTTCTGCTTGGGCACGTGGATGGGGACATATGTGCACTTCTCTGGAGTTCCGGGCTTGGAGCAGTGGTTGCAAGGAGAAATCCTGTCGCAGCGGACTTTTCGGCGTCAGCATTGCTCGCAGGCGAGAGCCGGTCTGCGGCGCTTCTTCTCTGGCGGGTCTTGAGGGACACCCAGGGCGGACATTGAGGTTCGGTCTTTTCTGTCGGAGGAGTTCGATGGCTTCTCGGGCATTGGAGGTGAGAGAAAGATGGAGAATAGGAGGAGAGAACAGGAGAGCGGTGTATTCAAGAAGAATACTCGTGGGTGCCTATGAGGCGGCCTTGACGAGTTCTTACACAGTATGTCCGGTAGAGCCAATTAGGTTTCTTAGTGACAAGAGGTCACTAGCTATGGCGGTGAAATCGCCGAGACCAAGCGAGATGTCATTGGCTGAAATCGCGAAATCACCGAGGCGGATCATATCCCATGAGTGGTGATCGCCATCTGGAGAGCGATGAGGTAATGAAGCTATGGTAGGCTATTTTTATAAGCATCGGTAGTTATTTGATGTACCTTTTCATTCTGCAAGGGCGAGAAATGGGGAACTACTCCATCGTAGGAACCTTCACAAGAGGTCTCTAGATGACTCCCAATGTTGTCCTCCAATACCGACAACTTTCCTGCTCAGTACCCAAGGTTCCTGGCATAAGAGTGACGCGTTCAAATTAAACCTCGGACATCTATCATGTGCTGACGTTACATCAATTGGGACATATGGCGAGAATGGACGATCAAAATACTTGTGTATTCTCTAAACTGCAGGTTATAAGAAGCAACAGCTCTCTCTCAAAACAGCCAGCAGCCTTATCCCAGTCATACTGTTTCCTTTCCATCACAGAATCACCATCGAAGTAATGGCTTTCTTTCGAACCTGTCTCCTCTTTTCCATCTGTAGCGGATTAGCCTCAGCTCCTCCGATGTCTGTTGACAAGCCCTACCAGCATTGGACCACGTTGTCCAACATCCTCCATCTTCGCCAAGAGCATAGTACCGTCGCCGTTGATGATAACACTATTGCTGTCATTGGCGGTGTGACGCCCATCGGAAATGCCTCTCTCTTCACCGGTTTCACAACTGTTGACTAGCTGCACCTCTACGACATACCTTTTAACACCTGGCGCACTGGAGCTCCATCTCCATACCGAGTTAACCATCCCAATGTCGCCATAAAAGATGGTTTGATTTATCTCCTTGGTGGTCTCGTCGATGCTTCGGATCCTCCCAAGCCTTTGCCGGAGTGGACTGCCTCGGGGGAGTCCCACGTGTACGATCCACAGACCGATGCATGGACTAAATTGGAGCCCTTGCCTCCTAGGACTAAACGCGGAAGTGCCATTGCGGGGGTTTATCACGAGCTCATCTACGTTACTGGAGGCATGACTATACTGGATGGCGCGTATTAGGACGTTATCGCTACCGTTACAGCATTCAACACCGCGTCTGGGAAGTGGCAACGACTTGTCGACGTAGCGGCAAATATTCCTGAGGGTCGACAGCACGCAGCCGGCGTCATCGTCGGTGACACCCTGTATATCGCCGGCGGCCGATGGTTCGAGAAGACCAATGTTCGCGACGATGTCTTCATGCTAGACCTCAACAACTTGACCGCTGGTTGGAAAACGGGCAAGACGCACATGCCAACTGCCCGTGGGGGTATTGCTGGCGCGGCTGTTGGGATGAGGCTTTACACTTTTGGCGGCGAGACTAACCAACGTGCTGGGACGGGTGTGTTTGACAACGTGGAGGCGTTTGACGTTGAGACGCCGGGAGAAGCTGGCGCCTATGCAGGTATCTCGTCACGGAACAAGCGCCGCTGCAGTTAGAAACAAGATTTAGATCCTGGGAGATGGTCTCCAGCAGGATGGGCTGATGATCATGGCCAACGGTGTTGGGCATTTCCTCAACACGACTGATCATTTTGACGTTCTTACCGTTCAGGCTGGGTTCTCGTTGAGTCTGTGCATTCTCTTTCGTACAATTTTACGGCAACACACTAGAGATGGCACATATTGAGTTTTTATAATAGGGAGCCGAGTTTATTCATTTCTCATAGATCATTACACATCTTTCTAATAGCTTTCTACCAACTTCAAGTCAGGTCTCGGGTGATTAAGCTAGCGATAGCACACTACATATCGCGTGTAACTTGAGCGTGGTCTCAACACCACGGAAATCATCACCATCACCACGCTGACAAGCGAATTGGGCATCACATCTCAACCAATCAGAGTCACGCCCGGTTAGCTCAATCGGTAGAGCGTGAGACTCTTACGAGTACACACATCTCAAGGCTGTGGGTTCGACCCCCACATCGGGCTATTCCTATATACATGATTACTCTTTTTGCTCTTTTGCTCTTCTTTTTACTTGATCATAGCTCGTTCTAGACTTGAGGCTTGATAATCCAAATAAGAGGCTGATGATGCAGCATCGCAAACAGGTTTCCACATTGAGGCACCTCGAGATTTCTTTGACCTAGATGCAAATCCACGGAGATCATTGTAGGGTGAAGCTCCAATATTGTCAGGTTTTTGAGGATGTCTCTGACTACTAGATCTACCTAGACTGGTGGTATAGGTACTGTTGTGGGTTGTGACGCTTCTGGGAGTGATACTCTTTAGCCTTAATAAACGACACCCCAAGACATGGGGCAGTCTCGAGTCATGGATCTGCTTGAGTACGGTATAGAGATGTCGGCTACTTGTCTCCGGTGGCCTGATCCAGTAGTGAATGTCTGGTCTTGCCATCATTCATTAGCAACCTGGCGGGCTGATAACTCATGAGTTCATCTATATTTGCAACTAGGGAGAAGAGGCAGTCCTAGATTCCACTCAAGACGTTGATCATCGGACTCTGGGAACAGCCACGCAGTATTCTTAGTCATGTGCTTTCTGCCCCGTCGTTCCGACCATGCCTGGAGGGGGGCAGGTTCCATAGGTAGTTCTGAGTTCATTGAATGCCCGGAATGCAAACACGTCTTTTCACTACGGTCACCTCTAGCCCCCAGGATAGAGAAAGCGGCCGTGATACGGATGACGGCATGGGAAACAGTGCCACGAGTAAATAGGAAGAAGGGACATTCCGATGGTCAGAGAACCTAACCTGTGCATCCAATAGAAGCTTGAAGGAGGTTTAAATTAACTCCTGGCTAGATGGAAAGGTTGACGCGGGCTATTTCTTGACAGATGAACTGTTCATTTCACAACCCCACTTGAGTTGTGGGTTTTGAGTCCCCGCCCGAAACAAACTCTGAATTGGAGTGGAAAGGCGGGGATGTTGATTGCAGGAGCTTAACTGATGATGTGAGCCAGGTCATGTTTCTTAGTAGTGCAGTGCAAGCTGGCAGGAAAAGACTTTAACAAGAGATGGAACAGGTTATTCTGCATGTTCAACTTGCAATTGGGCCAGCAACTGACTGTCTTCTTGAAACTTCAGGGTAGCTCAAGGGATGGAGGTGTCACAAAAAGTGACTCACCTCACCTTGGGCACCGAAAGTGTAACAAGCTAGTGACATCATGTGCCGTCTCAGCCATTCAGATGTGTTTACGTATTCGTGTGGTCCACTGTGATTGCGACTGTTCCCCGCCAAACATCCAAAATAATCCCTGTCCCGTCATCACCACTGGCTTCAAACAAAGAGGCGACGGGTACGTACGCGCAAACGATGCTGTTCAGATTGCTGGTCTCTTTGTCCCTCTGGAAACATTTGCAGTGTCCCGAGAAATAAGGGTCAAAGAAGGAGAGAGTTATCTGTTGTTTAGCAACGACTGTTCTGATTTTCTTGCCCAACACACTCCTTGTTCAGCATTGAAACCGGACAGGCAGCAATTCCGAAACAAGGCCTGGTCATTGGTCAGTCACCTTGAAGCGCGGTGAGTTGTCTGTCGCAAACTGGGTGGTGAATATTTTCTCTCTTGACATCAGACCGCCACCTTGACAGCTCGTGCGTACCTATCAAACAAGCGCGACGTGCACTGCACACAGACCGCAAGCTTACCGATATTAGACGCCATAACAAGGCCATGAGTTGTTCATTTCCATATTACCGCCCGTCGCTTAGGCGCAACGCCCACGCGGCTTTTGCTCAGCTCTCGCCAGCCCAACGGTCAACGCGTGAGCAGAGCCAGCTCACCCTCTGCCAGGCAACCCTGGAGCAGACCCTCTACGTCGTTAATCCCGAGAGCCGCTTGGGAGCACAAATACAGGACACCATCGATGAGATACGGCGTCGCCTGCTGGTGATGCTGCCGGGTGAGGGGGCCGCGCCCACAGTCGAGGTCGACGATTCAGAACCTCCCTCTTCGCCCAACAGCAGTGTTTATACGGATGCAGTCGAATCGGCATCCGAAGCGGGAAGCGAACAGACAGCGCCTTCCTCAAGAAATACCACAAGCATCGGCCTTGAAAGCCCGTTCGCGCGCCTCCAAGTGAACAAGAAGCGTGACCGAATCGACGACGATCGCCTAGAGTCTCCAACAAAGCGCCGAAAGAAATTCCAAATACCCAAAGATAAAGAAGTCATTGTCATCGACTAGTTGTGAATCGAACTGAGCCGACATGGTCTGGATCTGGCAGAGTTTAGAGGCATTATGGTTCAGCGAGGACTCGAAAGACGGATGTGGAGGGAAAGCCAGTTATGTGCTGTTTTTGCTGGCGGAACTTGGGAAGCACTTCTTAATGTATCTATTTATCACGGGTCATGTACAAAAAGCGGGCAAAGACTGTCTATGGTACTCAGTTGGAGGATGATATCCTGGGGTATGTGGGTTATGGGATGCGACACGGTGGCTTTCTGGATTGCGAAGACAACGGAGAATATACCTTCAGCGAATTTTTAATTCACCTTGATTGCCATAAAACGGCTGGGCATTGTTCTTTTAGCGTTGTGCCTTCACTTTCGTGGAGGTTGTCTGGTCTTGCCATCCACTTACTTCATGTTCATTAAGTATACCTCGCTTGAGCTGCACTGTGAGATGCTGTTTTGCTGGAGTAAGCAAGTGATATCTATAGAGAAGGTCTTTGGGTAGATGGAAAGGCCAAAAGTTCTACTTTTATGCTCATGTGTCTCATCTAAATCAGACAATGTCAGACAATGATGGCTCTAGCCATGTGTAGCTCTCCAGGCTTTCAAGCCGTCGTATGCGCGTAACACATGCGTCTAACAATCATAGACTTGGTAAAGCCATTTCACATGGTATTTAAATACTTGAGCATATCCGTCTTGACAGAAGACGCTTGAAGGTTGGGCTATGTAGGATCCATGCCATTTATGGGTCGCCCGGTGCCTTCATTTGCCTTCTCTTACTTGCTTTGAGATGTCTTTGGTTCATTACTGAATTATATAACCGGGCTGTGGCACTTGTTCCCGTCTTTGGTATTGCCGTGGGCTAGAATCTCTTTCACTGTCCAGTCAGGAATCCAGAATTCCAAGTTGACACTTCGGGAGGAGACTTTGTCTATGAACTGGCTCGACAATATATATCATGTATAGTCATACCCATCCAGAGATCATAGACTGTAGCAAGGGCAAGTTACTCTCGCTGCTATAGGTCTCGCTGCCGCCTCGTCTGTCACATACGACCATACCTACTGTAGACCACGGGATCCCGTCCGCTCTCCCATAGTTAAGCCAGTAAGGGGCGGATTAGTAGTTGGGTCGGTGACGACCAGCGAATCCCCGCTGTTGTATGTTTTCTTTTTGCCCTTGTGTGCTATAGATACTTTTACTGCTCTCGTATGACTCTTTCGTTAATGATGATGAGAGTGTTGGTGTGGGGATGATAGTGGCTTCGGGCGAAGCCTTGCTGGCAAAACTACACAGATATGTTAACTCTTGTTCTGCGGTCTTATGGCATGACATTTGGGGAGAAATCCCTCAAACGTCATGTTCTTGTGACCTGGTAGAGTGCACAGTGCGCTGCAAGAAAACCTCTCTCCCTGAAAACCCCCACGCGGATTACTACCTGCATGGGTTATGGACAGAAAAAGCGTGCATGGAACACTTCTTCAGACAGATCCTATGGGCGCTTTATCACTGTTATGTACGTATGCAATTAACTGCAAAGACATGCAATTAGGTGCCGTCAGCACAGCCGCAGTTCAGCTATCCAGTCAAAGTGTAGACTGGCTGCCTCCGACTGATGACCTCAACACCAGCTACTACAATACCTCGGTGCAGTTCGCTAGTTTGCCAGCCTCTTCCCAGTCCTAGAGCTGTCTTAAAAGCCACTCCAATGACTCGCTGGCACGCAATATCCTGTGATTCCCCTCATATTCAAGTTGGGGATGATTCAATCCCCACATGCCAAGCCTGCGGTAATTCCGCCCATCATCTGCTTCAGGATCTCACGGAGCATCCTTCTACTCTAATCCCGTCGCTCCCACCCGATGAGCCACCGGGACAGCTCAATCTTAGTTGGCCGTCGACTATAACATATACGCGAACCAAGTCGATGGAGCACCGCGCTCTAGCTTTAGGAGCAGAATCTTTGGCGTGCCTCAAGCTCTCCGAGGGAACTCTTCGACACGGTGATCTGAGTTCCAGGAGACGAGCGTCGCATATCCATGATCGAACTTTGAAGTCGGACGAATTTCGCCTGATTGCCCTGGCGGCCAGGGAGAATGAGTCTTCAACAGACGTAATTCATCTGATGTTGGAAACCTACACAGATAGGGAATTCTCGGAATATGAGGCCGTTTCCTACACCTGGGGCGGCGAGGGTGGAGATGCAACTTTGTACGTTTGAGACAGCATTCTTTATGCCGACGAGTTATTTCTCCATTGTGCGAGTCATAGAATTCTTGGGCCCAAGTGTCTAATCATATCGTTTCTAGGCGCCATCCCGTCTACGTTGGCGGGTATTGGGATATCCTACTGCAGACTCGCAACTGCTGCGCCATGCTCCGCTACTTACGGCCATCGCGGGGTGAGCGGACGCTTTGGGTCGACGCAATATGCATCAATCAGGGAGACACAAGAGAAAGAGGCGAACAAGTTGCCAAGATGGGTCAGATATACTCTCAATGCCTTCAAGTTGTCCTTTGGCTGGGAGATGATGTCGCAGTCAAGCCCTCAAAGAGCTTTCCAACAAGGCATCGTTTCCACGAGCTCCAAAACGTCCATATTTACATGCCAACGAAAGAGACCTCCACGTCGCCTCCGAACCGGCTTACCATTCAGAAGCTTCTTGGGCGCAGGTACTTCAGCAGAGCATGGGTCCTTCAAGAGCTGGTTCTTGCGCCACGGGTCGTTATACCCATCGGGGATAAGATATTCTCGGTGGATCCTTCAATGACAGAGTATCTGAATCAGTTGACAAGCTGTACCTGGTCGTGGGAGCAAACAAGAGCACCTTGGTTTCAACACGTAACACGAGGCTTACTCGTACCGAAGAGTATGCCTGAAATGTTATCCTTAGCTTGGAAAAGCAAGTCCTCGGACGTTCGAGACAAATTTTACGCTATACTTGGCCCTTACACCTTGAAGCCAGGTGGGATTCAAATTCAGCCAAATTACAGCATCTCTCTTCAACATCTTACGACCGGCTTCTTTGCTCACTGTATCATCAATGAAGGAGCATCTCAGCTGCTCCTCAAGGCCTCGGGCGCTGTTGCAGAAGCCGGAACCCCCTCGTGGATGCCGAACTGGAAGGACCCTGGGGTCTGGGATAAACTCTTTGGAAACGAGGATGAAGAAAGCCCTAGCTGGGAACGCGTTGGAGGGATGGTACCCGAATTGCACGACGAAAACGTTGTTCAGATCCGGTTTGTTCCCAACCCACCTGCTGAGAATAATGCGCCGAAAAGCAACAGTAAAAGATTTTGGTATCATGGCGCGACAGTGGATGCTGATTCGGGGGCCATGACTCTCAACCTGACAAGACTATCGACCATTGACCGCTTCATGCGGGCAAGAGGAGGCCAGGATTTCACATGGTACCAATTCCGCTGCGCGAGCCATGGAGGCTATATCTCACTAGCAAGTCGAAGCAAACTCGATGCGCTAGTCGAAGTCGAAGATGAAGTCTATCTTTTTGACAACAACACCACGGCGCCTATCTATCTCGTCCTGCGCTCCACTGGAGGCCAACAAGAGTTTCTTCTGGTAGCGGCGTGTTCTCATTTAGTTTGCTCGTTTCGCGACTACCCGCTCGAAACTCCTTGGAGTCACCGCCGAGATCAAAAGGTTGATGCCATACCGATGGCAGATCTCCAGCAAAGCCTATATTCCGACCTCATAAAACTCCACAACTCTCTTGACCAGACAATTGAGTTTGGTGCTTATAGACTATCGCTATTTCCCGGCATGCAAAGGAATCCTCAGCTGAGGGAAATATTTCCTCTTCTACTGGGATTCGCAAATGACAAGTTCATAGAAAGATTCAAGTCATGGGGAACCCTCGAGGGCGCTTACCTCAACGTTATAGGCCCATATTGCGAGCGGGCTGAAATATCACACGGCCGTGTCAAGGTGTCGTTGGGTAGAGACCCTCAAGATGGTAAATACAGGCCCTCTCCAGCTGGGTGGGAGAGGATGCCAGCCCACTACAAGCCTGGGCAAGTTGTGGCATCGTGTCCCGTCAAACGTATCAAGCTGCAACTCTTCGAGACAGGTTTTCTGGATCAGTCTTGGATCCTTGGATTTCTTGCACGCCTCCAAGGGTCCGACGTTGGAGACAGGATAATGGAGCCACCAAGGGAAGAGGATCACCTCCAGAAAGCGAGTTATCGTGGACGGCACCAAGTCTTTGAGAGCCTACAGTTGGATGGTAGAGTACTCCCTGTACGAATAGTTTAGACTCCGTTATGCCCAAGTGTTTAAACTCTACATCAGGTCTATCTCATTGTTCCTGGGAGGAGATGAGGGACCAACTGAATGGTAAAGAAAGAAAAGAACAAGTTGAGCTGGGAACTAAAACGAACCAGTGCCAGCGCTGGGCGACAAGAAGACAGCACCAGGGCCATGTCTGCCTCTGCGAGCTATCTAGTGAATGGTAATATTCTTCGCCCCCGGGACAATGCACCTCCCGGGCAAGTATCCAGCCCCGACTCGCTCATATTTGCCGTTTCGTTGCTGGACCACCAAGAGATAGTGTAATTTGTCGTTGACTGGTGTCCTCCCCTTCTGCTTCCCCAGCACGACACACTTCATACCCAGTTGGCGAGATGACTCAGGGTCATCAAACACAATTTTGCCAACCTGATCATCGGGCCTGTACTCTCGTGCGGCAGCAACCAGCAACGTATCGTCTCCCGAGTTTGACTTGACGTCCCAGGGCGACTGGATCTCCTTCCAGTCCATGTCGCCAAAATTGGGAGAGATATAGTCAATGCCACCGGTGTACGCCATCCATGACCACGAAGGAGCCTTGGAGGCAGCTCGGTGGTCCGGTACGTGGATCCGAGAGAGGATGGCCGTGTCAGAGGCACGGCACCAAAGGAGGCTTCTCCGAAGGAGTCCACGGCCGTGACCATCCTTTGTATCTTCAAAAAAGACACCAAACCCTCCTTTAACGCCGAGAGCATGAAGAATACGCTCTTGGAGGCCGTTGATGGCAACTGCTCGATCAGGCGCGCTTGAGAGGCCAAGTCGAGAGTATCTTTTGTAAAGATCTTGGTACCGAAGAATCTTTTCGCCTTGGTCTGCCTCCATGATGATCCTCGGAAAGTTTGGGTCGCCAAGGAAAGCAGCAAGGTCACTGGACAAATATTAGCCACAGCTCTGACTAGTCTCTTGCGGCAAATGAGCACTCACTTGGTCATCTTTGTCATCGTCTCACAGTGAACGCCGTCGCCACACTCGAAATAAGTCTGGTAGTCGGTAAAGTATACCGTGCGTCGAGCAAGAGCATGCTCTTGCAGAACCCAGCCCCTCTGGTTCAGCCCCCCCTCCAAAACATGATGTTGAAAGTCGTCGATGGTCTCGCGGATATAAAAGGGCGCAGAATCTCCATCTTGCTGCATGGTAACGCTGTCGTTTGCTTTCCGGGGATGAAGAAAGCCGGCGTAGTGTCCGGGGGATCGGCTTGCTGCAAGAACACAGTAGGCACCGCTGTACACTTGTTCCATTAGTTTTGCCTGTTGGTCGAAATCTCCATCTTGTCCCTGGATAACGCAGAGGGAGTCGATCCAAAGGTATGGACGTCCTAATGCTCGGGTCACAATGACGGCATCTCTGAAGGTAGCTGGAAGGTGATCCATGTGAATGCCCTGG
This sequence comes from Fusarium protoensiforme, assembly GCA_011320165.1. Lineage (NCBI taxonomy): Eukaryota > Fungi > Ascomycota > Sordariomycetes > Hypocreales > Nectriaceae > Fusarium > Fusarium protoensiforme. The sequence continues at coordinate 95,471 of JAANQP010000544.1, read as the reverse complement.
ATATGGTGGCGCAGGTTTTGTCTGGTCGTCGAGAACTGGCGCCCTTCGCCCCATTGGTGAGACAAGGCTACCCACTCGCCCTCATCCTTGGACGTCGTTTCGAGGAGTTTGACATCTGGATCGCCCTTCCTTCCCACAGAAATGACCCTGGTTGGCAATCTTCCGTGGGAGCTGGGGGCGCCAGAGCTGCTTCGACTGAGATGCTGGCAAGTTGAATCCCTGTGTCGACGATCACAAAGTTCAACCCAACCCCTGATGATCTCGAGGCATTCGTCGCTCGAAGCTGACGGGAGGCACGGAAGACCGATCTGAATCTCTTGGTCGATCCTTGTCTTGAGGCCTGTGTCAAATATCAATTAGCGTGATAACCATAGATAGAAGTCTGACAGAATAATATGCAAGCATGAAATTTAGGGAGGGAATGCTTGTATCATACCTGGGCTTCGAAATATGGACATGGCCGGGGGTCCATAGTTGTTGACGGTAAGGGATGATCCAACCCTCTGGAATCTCACGTTTGTGGCGTTGATAGCTTGTCGTTGCCTGCAGATGTTCCAGAGCATCCGACATAGGTCACAGCTGTCGGAATTGGCGTTCACCTTTAAGCCTTCAAGGTTGTATGAGATATCGAATGCGGGACTCCAAATCTCTTCGCGAAATGTTTGGCATGTTGTGCAGAGTTGGGATGACCTTGAAGCTTTGGGCGCGGGTAGGGCCTTTGACTTGAAAGAGGACAGCACGTAGTTGGCAGAACCGTTGTCGATAATCAAGTTCCAGTCGTTCTCGAGCTGCGAGTTCCCCGTGATCAATGGTAAGCGGGAACATTCCTGTGATGAACGGTAGGCAAGAGACACGTACTTTCTATATTAGACATTGTGAGATGTCGTTGGCTGGTTACTAGTAACAAGACTTGACTCACCGTCTAACACGTGTTAGGCCTGAGTGATCATGTGGTCCCAAACAAGAAGTAGTACTCACATGCTAGAGGGTGATGTGTTCGTAAACGGCAGAGGTCCTAGTCAACGAGAATGCTCACCCCCTATTGAGGAAATTCGACACCGTTGTTAGCCCAGACTGAATCATCGAGGAACGTGCAACAAGACGGGCAAACTATGTGTAGCGACTCACATACTAACTCTAGTTAGCCGAACAAAGAAAGAATGAACAAGTGACAACAACCTACATCCTTTGTTTGCGCAACAGCACATTGTTAGCACATGGACACCTACATTAATCAAGATTTTAGGCTCTTACAATCTAGTGAAAATGAAAAATGTCAACAAGTTGGACCACGGAAGAACGGTTGGCAACATGCAGAGGACATGGGGCAATCACTGACTCGTTCTGTTCTTGCGCTCGGTGTCTGCACTGCGGGCCGCAAGGGGATTTCTGATGGTTCTCCTGCTAGCCAGTCTGTTCCGCTCATAAAGGCTTCGGTCTGATACACATTGTCGTCCTGAGCCATGATGGGACGGTCGCTGAAACCGTGATCTGGAAGTGGCCCTGGCGAGCCTGTCAGCCAATAGGTAGCATCTTCGTCCTTACTGGAGATCTCAAGCATCGCATTGTGGAAGTCGGTTGCCAGAGCACGCTCCCATCCTTTGGATAGTGGTTTGATTGCAGTCTCCGACTCGCTTGCTGGAGGCACCGAGGGCTTGTTCGGCTCAGTATCGGTGATATTGATCTCAGGGACGCTGATGCCCTTTGCCAAGCTTTTGAGTGAGTCCGAATCTTGCAAGTTAGCATCATCGGGGATGTCAAACTTGGCCAGATTGATTGTTGGTGATATATTGGGCGACGTCCCCAGTCTTTGTGGCAGCTTTACCACCAACAGCCGATTCCTGATCAGCTCCAGAAGATTGCCCAGGGCTGTAGTTCCAACCGCGCACGCCGCATCCCCAGCTATGTGGTCCATCCACTGCTCTACCACCCGGTGGATTTTGGCCCTCGCCTTTCCGTCGTCGTCAAATACAAACTCATAGAAGGGTGAAGGCTCTGAAAGTTGTGTTTTGATAGCGTTGTTGAACTTGTTCAGCCCATCGAGACCATACATGAGCCAAACCAAGAACTCCAAGGCAATGCAACCCATTGCCCAGATGTCGTAGAGACGAGAGCGACGATTAGCAATCTTTCCTGATGGCATCGATGTTGTAAGGCTGGTTCTGTCACCAGTGAGCTCTTCAGGTGGTTCGTATCGACGTGTCCCATACTCTGTCGTAGTCTTGTTCGTTCGGAGCTCGGTGACAATCTCATGCCCTTTGGCAAGGCCCCAGTCACCTATCTTCAGCGTACCAAGCTTGCTTGAGTCACTACTCTCATCTTTGAACCAGAGTATGTTCTCGGGCTTCAGATCGCCATGACGATAAGACAGACCGCCATCAGCATCAGGGTAGTGGGCCTTTTCAATGGCCTGCGCAAGGCCACAAAGTTGGAGCATCGTCTCCTTCACGAGGTTGCCGGTCAAGGCAGGGCGGCGAAAATACTGCCACAGGTTCCTCAGGTTACCACCACTTGCCCACTCAAACATCAGATAGTGGTCATTATCACCTCGGCGGAATGCCGTGATGAATTTGACGATGTGCTTCTGGTTGAGCGAGTTCATGCCCCAAAGGACTTTTGCCTCGTTTTCCCAGGCTCTGACCATCTTGTTTCGGTCCTGGTAACCGTCACGTTGTACCTCCTTAACGGCAACGTGTTCATGATGGTTTAGATCCTTTGTACACAATCGTCAGCGAGCTCGTAGATTCAAGACGTAGCTTCCAACACTTACCGAGCTGTCTATAATGAGGTGAGACTTGTGAACTTCGCACTTGAAGACACAGCCAAAAGAGCCGCGAGCCCCCGAGACGTTATCCTTTCTGGTAAAGGGAAGCACCGCATCTGGCTTGAGGTCGTGGTTGAACTTGCTAGTGGAGAAGACAGGAGCACAAAAGTCCCACTGCTTGCTGCAAAACTGATCGATTCTGACCCCTGGCCAGAGGTCCTCGTCTTCTTCTTCATCGGAATCGCTACCATCGTCACCATCTTCTTCATGGCCAGCATCGGCACTGTCGTAGCTTTGAGACGAAATCTCAGCATCTTTGTTTCGCTCCAAGTGTCCCCCGGGCGGTTCTTCCCATTGCGTTTTAACAAAAGGTAAGCCAGCGTCCGCCATGTTGTAGCTCTTGAAGAACTCCATGGCTTTTCGAAGGCTCTCGCCGGCCAACCCAATGCAAAGTGCAATACAAAACGTTATTTTGGCCTCATTAAGGATAAATTTGACAAGGCCGCCCACTGGGGTTTGCGAGTCTTTCAGCCCCAAGGCTTTAGTGATGGATGCCGTTGTGAGGTGCTCGTCGATACTGCCTTTAGGCGAGAACTCGCGTTGCTTGTCGAACGCGCTATCGACGAGAGTCCCTGAGACGCGGTCGGATAGCCTCTTTTTCTTAGTTTTCCCCTTATGGGAAGCGGCCGGACCCATACTGGGCAAAGTGGAATGTAGCAGTTGGAGGAGAGCCTGATGCCAAGAACGAACCGGGTCAACCGGGAGAAACCGATGAGGGAGAACGAGGTGACAACTGCCTCGAGAGAAACGGGGTTTACTAAAATAAGATCATCCAGTGGTATCTGGCCTTACTTTAAAAAGAAATACTGTGACCACGCGGTTTCTTGGCCGGCTCTCTCCAGTAATCTCAACTCGACCCTGATACCCGAGCCCGGTTCTCGACCCGAGCCTGATTCACTTACCCCGCCTTCATTTCCTCTTCAACGCCGAGAGAATTGACCGAAACATGCAGCACCAGAAGCAGGCTGAGCTGCATCTTTCCAGAGAAAGATTGCCTGCCTATCAGCTACGCTATCACAAAGTTCATCACACGGTGTGGCGGAGGCGGCTGGAAGCTGAATGCACATCGTTGAAGCCTGGTTGGCAGAGAAATCTGCATATTGGCCCCCAGGTCCACTACCCAACCGGTCGGCCCCCTCCATGTTGCTCAGGTCCCTTTAGCGAGGCAATTCTCATGCATGTCTTTCCAGCCCAGGTGACGTGCATGGCAGGAGTGGTGCCATATCCCCCCTCTGCCAAACTGTTGTGATGGTCTCGGTTGTCCATGGATAGCAGGAATGCTATCGGCAACTATGGATCTCTTCCTAATCATCACTAAGTATTGTGTTGACTGAACGGCTGCTTCGATCGTCTTACATCCGAGAGATGTCGCGAGGCCTGGATTATGTACCGGTTGTGGATCAGCTAGAGGGACGTTAGTACGTTGTCCAAAAATAAAACGACCCCTGTAAATGAGAGAAGCGTTGCCTCACATCGACCTTGAAGGTGCCAGCATCGAATGTATCGCTCAGTTTCCGTGCCAGCTTGCCTGGGTCCACGTTGCTGGCTCGGATGTCTTGAGAGGTCAATTGTTCTGTTCTTGATGACGGTAATAATCGTCTCGTGTGTCGTTGCAAGGCACGAAAGAGTCGGGGTACCATGGTGAGCAATGAAACTTGAAGGGACAATCTGAGTGTGCAAGAGAGCTTCAGAAGAGAGGAGACGAGAGAATATCCACGGCAGGCCACACCTTTTGAATGTTGTAATGGGGCCACAGCCACCGCCTGACTCTCAGGACGAGACATGCAGGACTCGGCCCTTCAGACATGACATGCCACACTGAACAGTTGGGGTTGGTCAGGGGGCCTCAGCCACCCTCGCCCGCCCGGCTTCGGAGGCCAAGAGTCGTTGGGAGGGAGGTCAGCTTCACCCACACAATTCCTACAAAATTAGAATCATGGGCGCTTAGTAGTTAAATGTCCAGAGCCTGATTGAACTCGGCACTTGAAAAAAGCCTTGGAAATATTGTAATTGTAATTAGAAATATGGAGTGACTTGGCCCCGCCTGTTCTTCTCAGTCATTGTTTTTCCACTACCAAGCGCAAAGATCGAACCGACCATGTCCATGAGTCCTATGTCACCCTCCGACGGCGAGGCCTCCGAGGAGCATCACGAGGCTTACCGCCAAAGAGAACATAACACGAGGAGGCACAGCCAGCCAGCCCTGCTATCTTCCTACTCGAACCACGTTGGTCTTGAGGCCGCGGGCATGCATGAGCAGAGGTCAAGAACTGAGGCATTTGCCATCGGTTCTATAACTGGCAGATTCAGGGGCAGCTGGTTCCGGGAAGAGCGTGGCCAATCGTTCCTGCATGAAAAGAGCCAGCAGGGTGATCCAACCATAACGAGCACCGTGGTTCATGCGAACTCGCCAACTAGGGTAAACTTCACAGCCCGCCAATCAACCAACAGTCCACTAACATGTTGATGTGACTAGATAAGAGGAAAGATCAAGGAAATCGGTAATAAGCTACGTTCGCCTGGAGTACCGAGCGTAACCGCGGAGGTCAAGCAAAGGCTTTCCAAGACTCTCGCGAAGAGGCCGCCTCAAGGTCGTCTCCGAGATCGTCTCTATACCGTCATAATCAACCACCGTCTCCCAGGACAACACAAGGGGTTCATCCCCTATGGAAACCTTGCCGAACTCCTCCACATGGAGGCAATTGAGGAAGAACTCATGAGATGCAGCAAACTACGCTCCAGCACCAAGCAAATGGAAGTTAAAGCGCAAGCACGGGAGATATACGGAACACCTGCAGGTGACTCAACAACAGTTTTGAGAGAGACGCCCGTTGGGGGTGGTTGCGGCGTGTACTCCCCGCCAGAAGGCCGATCATACAAGAAGATACTGGCCATCTTGGCGTTGATTGACCGACGGGCCAAGATCAAGTCATTCTTGCAAGCGGGCATATGTGACACCGACTTGCCCCTCGTATTGGTAAAGAGGACAGACAGTGTCGCATCCTGGGTACTTCGGCCGACTAAATCTAAGGATATCTCGCCCAGTTGCCTCAAAGGCTGGAGAAAAGTCACCTTCAACAAGTTCTTGGAGTGGCAGTGGACAGTGTTGGCTCCATCATTTACTTCAAATTATGGTAAGGAAAAGATCGTGCCTCATCATTGTTTTCACGACAGCGAGATCCTTCCTTTCACTTTCTGGCAGAAACTTGAGGAGGAGGGTGGGTTTGGCCAAGTGTACAAAGCCAAAATTCATTCTGATCATCACACTTTTAAGAACGCCAACGTAAGCTGCCACCCTTCCGTCTTTCCCAATAATTACCATGGCCAGTCTATACTCACGCATCCTCTAGGTCTCCATCCAAGAAGTCGCTGTCAAGCAGTTGAAGTCACGCCGCCCTTGTGACTTCAAACGAGAGGTCAACATCTTGAGGAGATTTAGCAATGATAAACACAAACATCTAATCTCTCTTCTGGCTACCTACGAACAAGATGGAGTATTCAACTTGATTTTTCCTTGGGCGGAATATGACTTGCATCAATATTGGATGCAAGTCAACCCAAGCCCCTCACCGGAAGAACATCGAGACAATCTTGCTTGGTTGGCTGAGCAATGCCGGGGGATAGCAGATGGTCTTTCTTATGTTCATCGCTATCCCACAGAATCTTTCAGATCACTGCTTCACCCAAGCTCTCCCACCTATGCCCAATTCCCCACTAGCAACAACAGAGAGGTTTGCCAACTATTCGGTCGACATGGCGACATCAAGCCTGAAAACATCCTTTGGTTCCCTGGCTCCGGATCCTCGGCCCGGGAAGAAAAGGGAACTCTCAAGATCACGGACTTTGGTATCGCAGAGTTCAGCACAAAGCCGGCTGTGGATAAAGCGCGGAGGGGCTGTACACCAAACTCACCCACGTATCGTGCACCCGAGATCGACTTCTCGGTTAATGGCGGACTGGTTAGTCCCTCTTATGATGTTTGGGCCCTTGGCTGTGTGTATCTTGAATTCGTTACGTGGTGGCTAGGTGCAAAGGAATATGTCAACGACTTTGCGTCGCGTCGCGGGGATGTCGATCCTGTTCACTGGCAGGCGAGACTAGATCCATTCAGCACCGATACATTCTTCACGATCCGGTACAACACAAGAACAGGCAAACCGGAAGAAGCTCGAGTCAAAGATGTGGTCTCTAATGTCAGTATTTCCCAAAATGTATGATTGTTTCAAGTCCATCTAATACCCCGTGGGGTTTTTCAGTTCATTAAGGAGCTACGCGACCACCGCAACTGCGACGACTTCCTACGCGAATTCCTCGACTTGATTCAACAGGGAATGATCCTTGTTGAGTCCACATTAGATGATGGTGTGGGGTCCAGAAGATATAGTTCTCGACATGTCGCAGAAGATTTGGCAGAGATGATAAACACGCACCGACTATAGTACAGTCCTGAAGCAAGTAGTTTGCAGGCTATTTGGGCACAGTAGATGCAGACATCAATTGCGGAACGAAAGAGCCGTATCGTTTCTATTTGCGTGGTATCGTTTGTGTTTTGACAGTAGGGGGATATTGCTCTACTTCCGAAGGTCTCAATGGCAGTGCAAAATGAAGAGGATATCAAAAACAGAGCAGTATATAGAACTCATTCTCATGCAGTCCAGTAGCACCGTGTTACCAATCTGACAGCGTGGGGCGAAGATGGAGATAGGATGAGGGGATGTGACAGTAATCGCTCTCGCCTCGGTATTGTAACAGTTCCAGTTGATATGCCAGGTCCTGTGTGACGTGTTTATCACATGCAGCATGATTGCATCAGCACTATTGACGAGCCGAAGCGTCCCGATGCAACATGGCCCACAACACCGACATACATAGCAGCGTATATCCCGGATGTCCCGCACATCCGAGCGAGTGGGATAGAGACACTTGTCAAGCGTGCGTTAGTCGGCACCTTTTCCTTGATGTATCGTTTGCGGGTAATGGTGGGGTTGCAGCGAATGCAACAATACAACTGCAGATATGGTGAAGAATGCCTGTAAGCGGGTATCTGTATGTGTGCATGCGCGTTTTGCACCTCTAGAGAGGATAACTCTGTCTTGACGAGCCAAACTAATGTCCTTAGCTACATATACGAATTGAAACTAAGCATGCAATGGAGACTTGCCTACATCTTTTCAAGATATCACGTCTCCCTTCGCCCCCTCTTCTCATTCATCCATCCCCTCACTTTGCGCCAATCAGTTAGAAAGCTTACGAGGACTTATGTAGAGTATTATGGGGCTAAATGACGGTGTTGGGGTAGATAAGAGGTCGTCTTGGTACCGACCGGACGGTTCAAGCCTTCACACCCCTTCCTCACCTTTTGTTAGAAGACCCAGAGAATCTCAGCCGTCAAGCAGAGTGACAAAGGCCTATCCAGAAGCTTCCATTGTTCTTCGCGTACACTTGCCGAAACTCGCAACATGCGCGTTGCTGTTATTGGAGGTGGCCCTTCTGGCCTTGTCCAGCTCAAAACACTAGCAACCGCCCATCAGCATTTCCCATCAGCCGAACCCTTTGAGCTTAAGCTCTTCGAATCTTATGATAAGTTGGGCGGTGTTTTCTTGCATCACGTTTATGAGGATGCCGAGCTCGTCTCCTCAAAGTTCCTCACTAGCTTCTCTGATTTCCGCCCGCGCCCCGAAGACAATGACTTCCTCTCTTCCGAGCGATACAGACAGTACCTAGAGGACTACACTACCCACTTCAACTTGTGGCCATACATTCATCTCAGCACCCGCGTCACGGGCGTCAGGAGAGGAGATGTGAGCGAACATGTCGTCAGTTACATGGGGCCCGATGGTAAGGAGGTTAAATGGGAGTGCGATGCCATCGCCGTATGCTCAGGCGTTCACTCGAAAGCTCATATCCCAGATATTCCTGGCATTGAAAATGTTCCTGAAGTACTCCATTCACAAGACTTCAAGAAGCGTGAGCAATTTGGAACGGGCAAAACCGTCATGGTCCTGGGTAGCGGCGAGACGGGCTGCGATATGTGCTATCTCGCCATCACGTCCCCTACTGAGAGAGTCGTCTTCTGTCATCGCGATGGCTGGATAGGTGCTCCTAAGCGTGCTCCGGGTCAGCGATTCCTGCCCTGGCTACGTGGAGACCAAGACTACGACACACCCCAACTACCCATCGACGTCAGCCAAGTTACTCTTTTCGACACCATGTATGTCCATCCTATGGTTCGAGACACGATGATTATTTGGGATTACTACCATTTCCTTGCTCTGCCTGCCGGATGCTGGATCTGTGGCGGTTCGAAATATGGCGTGGACCAGTATGTCGGCCAGATCTTTAGTGAGCGTTTCCACGCCTCGCGATGTAAGTCAACTTGGTGCTACTTCAAATTACAAGGACATGATTAACGTCGTCCTAGTATTCTGGAACAAAGCTTGGCAGCGCATCCAGAACAATGTCTCTACACCATGGCGTCCGACCAAGTGGACATTGGCCACTCGTATCCGCCGGTTCTTCTTCAACACGGCCATCATCCCAGCCAAACGCACCATCGACGTTGCCCCTTTTCCCACTCACATCACTCCAGACGGCGTCGCCCACTTCTCTGACAACGGCCGCCCAGAGGCTAAGCGCATCAGAGAGTCCATTGTCAAGCCTGACATGATTGTCTTTGCAACTGGCTACGTCCCCCACTTCCCCTTCCTCAATACCGAACACAATGCCGGTCGCCGTCCTTACCCCGTATCTCATGATGCCGATGTCCGTCAAGTGTGGTCCTCCAACGACCCTACCGTCGGCTTCATCGGCTTCGTGCGCCCCGGCTTTGGCGCCATTCCTCCCCTCGCTGAAATGCAGTCTATGCTTTTCGCCACTCATCTCCTCGGCCGCATCCCCCGCCCGTTACTCAAGGATGACGAGTGGCACTACCGTGTGATCCACGCACCCAGCGCCCGTGTCTCCTACGGCGTCGAGCACGATAGTTATGCCTACCAGCTCGCCAAGGACATGGACATGGCCCCTTCATTCACCGATATCCTCCGCATCTCCCTCCACACGCCCCGCGGCTGGCGACTCCCCTACATCTGGGCCGGCGGTGCCAGCTTCAACGCCAAGTTTCGCCTCGTTGGGCCCTGGAAGTTTGCCGGCGCCGCCGAGACCCTCACAGGTGAGCTTTGGGAGACCATTTCCCGCCGCTCAGGCCTATTCGGCAACATTCCCATGGTCATCGTCCCTGTAATCTACCTTGGCGTCATCAACCTGTACTACTTCATCTACGCGCTCTTCTGGGGAGCTCTGGCCAGTATCGGGCTTGCTAAGCCTCTGGTCCCACGCAATGATGTCAAGAGGAAGTTTGAGGAGCTGGCTCAAATCGAACACATGAAGATGAAGCAGGAGGCTGCGATGGCAGGGGATGTCAAGGTGAAGATAATTAGTGAAGATTGAGGAGACTGACCCTGCGTGGTGATGCCATGGAAACACGTGAAGGGAAAAGAACTTACGTATCATCATACATAATGAGAACGAGATGGGTGGCTGAGGCGCTGGAGGCTGGAGGGACTTGTCACTCTTTTCTATGGGTTATTATCTGCGTTTTGAAGAGGGTACGTTCTTTTTATCTACAGATTAGTTTTCTACTGCCTTTGACCCTAAGTGTTTAATCCCAGTGCCTATATGTGTCAAAACATTCTTCAATTTCATGTGCATAATCATTACTACTCTATGAGCTTACCTCAACGCAAGGGGACCTGACTGATGTTCAAGTTCACGGCGGTTCAGGGGTTCCCTCGGCTTTCTCGGGGGCCGGAAGCGGTGCTAGTGATATTGGTTATTCCTCCTTGGGCAGGTGACAGAAGGGCGATAAGGATTCCTTGGCACTCCACGGCTGTGGCAGGGCAACGCTCCTGTTGATGGGGGTAAGAGTGCCATAGGTTCTGTTTGAACAGCAGAGAACGTCATCGTTTGAGCAACGGGCACAAGGACTGGTATCCCAGCCTCAACTCACAACCAGGCAAGCTCCGCAACTAGGTAGCCATGGTTTAACCTGCCTTTTGATCACACATTTTATGCAGTGAATGATGAAGCAACGCCCCTAATCAACCGATAACGAAGCATGAATATAACCAGTGAAACGTTCAAGACGATGTATTAGCCTTGCAGTGACCTTCTTTGAGGCCTGCCTTATCTATCTACCCAGTCAAGTAGCTCTACCAATGGACTCTTTACTAGGTTCTTCCCTAATCCAGATATTGCTCTGCATCTTTGTTCTAGGCTCTAGTGGTATATCACTGTTGTCGCTTCGTGATGGAGACGGCGCTCGTGGGGATCGGGGGAAGGTATCGTGACGGAACCCGCTGTTGTTATACGCCAAGTTGGACCCAGATTGGGCATATGAGGACGCCACATTGGACTTATTCTTGTTGAAGAAGTATCCGTATATCGATCGACTTAGAGCGAGGTTGGCGCCAACAATGCCAAGATATAGCTCGAGGTTGGACCAGATCGCGGTGATGGCATAGACCCCTAGGAACAGGCGGCTGTCAGTATTAATTACATCGAAACGCAAAGGGTTTCCAGCTTACAACTGAGGTCTGACGTTTTAATGCCCAGAGACGCTGCACGGGCGATGCCAAAGCCGGTAGCGCTGCCGATCATGCATGTCAGTGAATTCGAGACTGGACCGTGCCGCTATGCAGGTACCTACATCAAACCAAGGCTCATCAAGGCCCAAACGGAGATCTTCGTTTTCAATGGAAGTCGGACTTTCCAGATGACGAGCATGGGTAGCAAAGAGCAGATGATGTCGGTGACGATGGAGTATGCTGCGCAGTACGGGTCAGAGGTCTATTAGTCTATCTCTCGATGTGAGACATACCGATGGTCAAGTAGATGGCGTAGATGCGAACTCGTGCATCCCAACACTTCCCAGAACCTGTCCAGTACGCTTCCACGGGATCACATTCAGCGAGAAGAATAATGATGCATCCGAAGTTGGTGACGACCAAACCCGCCATAACAGTCCAAGCGGACCATCTCAACCCCCTCGAGTTCTTGATCCGTAACAGTAGCAGCAGAATAGAGACTTTGAGAAGACAGATGCTGGCGAAAAGCAGAATCTGGGCGATCCATCCGAGCATATTGTTCCGTACGTAATTCTCGGTGGGGATGTACCATCTGTGCCGGCCGTTTCCAATGCTGATCTGGACGACTTGGGTTGCATATCGAGCGATTCCGAGAAAGGTGACAATGATCATGGTGTAGTCATCCCATTCTAGACATCGTAGGGCTGATCGTACCCAGACGCGCAAGCCTGTTGTGATGATGACAAGCGCGATCAACACGCTAGAGACACTGAGGAGTATGGGACCGACATTTTCGTCCGGCGGCAGTGGATCTGGGGGCGTTACAGCCGACATGCGTGCTGTAGTAAGCGCAGAAGGTAGCGAATAATCGCAGAAGAGGGAATAGGAAAGGAAGAGACCAACAATGCCGAGTCAACGCTGTAGTTAAGTAGGAGTGCACACCTATCCCACCCACACGCCGCATATTACAAAACGGAAACCCAGGTGCCAGGCCAGAAAAGGCATCTGAACATTCAGCGGCGATGCCGACCTAGCCATGTTTTCCCCCAGCCATCAAGATGTCTCCTCCACCGGATCCGATGAGGCAATAGGGCTAGTGTCTGACATCTGGGACAAATCTGCAGCCACGGCCGTCCTGCCTGATTGCGGGGGAGAATTGCTGTCTGAGTGTTCGCGGGCACTCTTCTGCAAGGACAAGGGCCCTTGCTTGTGGACTGAATGTAGGGGGTTTGATGCCCTGTGGCGCCTCATGCTAGTATGTCCGGAGAGTCTAGCTGCGAGAAGAGCTTACCAATCCCTTTTGCTTCCATATTCACAGGTATTTTCACATCTTTCATCTAGGGCCTATAGTGAAGAGATCGAATGAGGTGTCTATCCCACCTGGCTCATGCGTAGGTTCATCCCATCAACGACTTGACCGCGTCAGAGGCATTTTCTTGCAGGCAGGGGTCCCGAAGCGAGGAATAAGGTTTGCAACGGTTAGCAGAGAATGCAACATAGTGCCGGTTGCTTTCAATGTCAAGAAGCTTTAGACAGGGATCATGATTCGCCGTGACGGGCCGTCCCAAACCCCAAAGAACTAATCCGCCGGGCCTTTGCAGACACGAAAGGAAGGTGTCTTGGCTCCTTACCCCTATTTGATCCAGTCCGGCACTCCTCCCGCTCGTGGCTTTATGTCAAGGGATAAGTGCATCACCCGCTAATGTTCAACTAACAAAGTCCAATTTCCCCAACCTGCGGCGTCGGAGCCTTCCATGTGCCCAGACAAGACATGATTCCGGATGAACCGCAGACTCAACAGGGGTTCTGCAACCCGTTACAAATACGGGCTTCTTCCACTTCTTCTCTCTTCGCCCCCACGACAGGCAAGTCTTGAATAAACTTTCCCATTGTCGGATCAACCCCTCTTCGGTTACAGCCATGCTTGTCAAGTCGTATTTGTGGGTTGGCTTCTCCGCGGCTGCTCTCGCGGCCCGGCCTCAGCAGCAGGCCTACGATTATGTGAGTCCAAAACCTGCCTTAGCCTACCTGCAGCATCTGCATCTGAGACGCAGGCGGCGAATTTGACACATCTGGCTAATGCCCATGGCTGATAGATCGTTGTCGGAGGCGGCACTGCGGGAGCGGCTGTCGCTGCTCGACTGAGCGAGAGCCTACCCTCTTCCAGTATCCTCCTCGTCGAGGCTGGCCCCGCTGCCTGGGATGAGCCCAAGATCAATATCCCCGGCATGAAAGGTTCGACCCTGGCGACCAAATACGACTGGAATTTCACAACAGTTCCACAGTCTGGCGCCAATGACCGCGTCTTCCCCGTGAACCGTGGCAAGGTCCTCGGTGGCAGCTCTGCTCTCAATCTGATGACCTACGACCGCGCTGCTGCGGCAGAGTATGACAGTTGGGAGGCCCTGGGTAATCCTGGGTGGAACTGGAAGACTATGATCAAGGCAATGATGAAGTCCGAGACCTTTACCGGCAAGAACACCGACACGTACGGCTCCGCAGGCGTTGGTGATAGTGGTCCTGTGCAGGCTGTCATCAACCGCTTCATTCCCGATCAGCAGGAGACTTGGATCCCCACCATGAACAAACTTGGAGTCAAGACCAACCTCGAGTCCCTGGGCGGAAACCCTCTTGGTGTCATGTACCAACCGAGCAGCATTGATCCGACAAGTTACGAGCGATCCTACAGCGCCAACGCCTATATGAAGATCGCTGGACCCAACCTGCGAGTCCTCACGGACACCACCGTGGCCAAGGTGAACCTGGCAAAGAGCGGCAAGCAGCAAGTTGCCACTGGGATCACTCTTCAGGACGGGACTGTCATCCGGGCGCGCCGAGAGGTCGTCCTGTCAGCCGGATCAATTCAAAGCCCTGGATTGCTGGAACAGTCTGGTATCGGCAGCAAATCAGTCCTCTCCGCCGCAGGTATCAAGCAGATCATTGACCTTCCGGGCGTCGGCGAGAACCTCCAGGACCACCTCCGTGTCATGAGCTCGTACCAGCTCAAGCAGGAGTTCACTTCCTTCGACATCCTTCGAAGCAACCCTGTCGTGGCTGCCGCCGAGTTGGCCCTTTGGAATGCCGGCAAGCGCTCTCTATATGACTATACTGGAAGTGCGTATACCTTCACTACCTGGAAGCAGGCCCTTGGTAATGACCGGAACCTTGTCGCTCTGGCCAAAGAGGCCGCTGGTAAGGACGCCAGCAAGGTGGACAAGAAGAAGCTCGAATTCCTGAGCAACCCTTCCATTCCTCAACTCGAGGTCATCTTCTCAGATGGCTATACCGGTGTCAAGGGCTACCCAGCCAATACTTCGCCTCTCTTTGGAAAGGGCTTCTTCTCCCTCATTGCTGTCATCATGCACCCTCTCAGCCGCGGCAGCATCCACATTAACCCATCCGACCCTGCCGGAAAGCCCATCATCAACCCCAACTACCTCGGCAATGCCCATGACCTGGAAGCTGTTACACAGGCCATCAAGTACAACCGCAAGATTGCCACCACAGAGCCGATGCGTTCAGTGTGGGAGAGTGAGTATGAGCCTGGCCTGGACGACGTCAAGACGGACGAACAGTTCAGGGACTATGCTCGAAGGACTACGCTCAGCATCTTTCACCCTGTTGGAACATGCTCCATGCTTCCCAAGGCTGATGGTGGTGTGGTCGACCCCAAGCTCAGGGTTTATGGTACTAAGAATCTTCGAGTCGTTGATGCGAGTGTTATTCCTCTGTTGATTTCTGCTCATATCCAGACGGCTGTCTATGGCATCGCGGAGAATGCGGCGAGACTGATTATTGCGGATGCCAAGTAGTTATTAATTGGCATACTAGCTAGAATCATACAACAAGCTTGTGTTTAGAACTAGATATTTTAATAACATATCCCTTGTCTTCAGTCGCCCAGTCAGTTCACCAGTACTCACACGGCAGACATTACAAGCCGTAGCTTACTGTATGCCTTCCTTGCAGCCTTTTTAGAGATGATTACAACTATGAGCTTGTGTTCATAAGCATCCCTGCCGTCTTTTTTATCAAATTGAGCGATGGAAACTTGGCACCGATCACAAAGGGCGCACTCTCGGAGCAATCTCTTGGCACCTGGCTTCGTGGTCGTGCGGGCTTACCTCTTTCGGTAAAGCCGCTTGTGACAGTTTTCTGGAACCACGTGAGTGGGCTGCCACAAAGTAGAGATACTCCCCACACTCCCCACCCTACACCAAGATTTTCTCTCAATGTTTGGTCGTTCTCAGAATCTGCGCAGTGGCCTTTGCGAGACGAGACTTTATAATATCCACTGACTATTAGAATGCTTCCTAATTAATTCACTTGTTTTGACTTGGTTAAACCAGTTTGTGGAGACTCGAATGGCCGATCTAACATTGCAAGCGCACTTCGCGATGTTTTGATTCCCCTTGCCCGTCTGGCATCTGAATTTAGGACAACGCAACCCGCCACCTTTGTTCCCTTGAAGCAATTCATTACTGAGCGACCCATTTTTGCTAGAATTGAGTAAGAGAGCACTGCTCTTAATAATCCTATTATAAGACAAACGCCCATTCTTACACTTACGTGCATCCTTGTTACCTTTTTTCCATCTAGGTAGAATGGAAAGGCACTATTTCTTAACACATTGGCGCGATTTTGCGGGAAAGTCACGGCTGATTAAACGACCTGCACTCAATCAAAGACACAAGTTTTACCTCCAAATCTAGGTGGGAACACATGTATCACTGATTGCACTGAGGTACTTATTGCAAGCGTCTCAGCCCACATTATCACACAAGGTTGTCCAGTTAATCTTGGCAGCAGGCACTTATCGATAGGCATATTAACCGTGAGTGGCAAAAAACAAAAAAGACCACAGGACAAAAAGAATTCGCTGGTGGATTCAAACCACCTCGGATGGACGAACAGGGAATCGAACCCTGGACCACTCCCAATTGATGGGATCGCAGGACGAATCATGCTAAGGGAGTATTATACCACTAAACCATTCGCCCGATTGAATTGTTGTCGGAGGCTCTCAGTTCGCTCCATCATTCCGACATGGCATGGGCGTGAATGGTCAGAACCTGTTTCTTTGAATGAGTTATCCAAACAGGAAGTCCAGCTGGTGGCAAAAACATGTAATTATCTGTTCCTGTGCTATTGCTGGAAGAATGTCCATCTCCTTCTTTTTGAACCAGCTTCTTTGGCACCATCATCCTTTGAACTGTCCTCCTTCTGTTCCTCCCTGGAACTTGATACGCTCGAGCTCGGCACTGTGATCCCAGTTGATCCAAGCGACTCGCTTGTGGCCGAGTTTGTCAGAGGGGCTTGCAATGTTCCATCGACACTCGAAGAAGATGCATCTCCATCCTCATCTCGTTGTCGGGCCGTGGCTTTCCCTTCACTCTTTCGAGATAGAATGGGTAAATGCCCAAAGACTACTGCTCCCCTTTCATCGAGATCGGCCAAGTGCACTGGCGTCATACCGTGGGGTACTGTGCGTGGCCATGACTTCTTGACAAAGAACTGCACTGGGTCGTGGCAGTCCTGGGTTTTGTCGCTGGTTGTCTTTGCAGCCGTCTGGTTGATGCACTCTGGCAGACAGTTGCAAGGCCTGAATGGGTGGCTAAAAGAGGCCCAAATGATCTTTTTGGCCATCTCGCCTCCTTTCAGACCTGGGTCCATTCTCAGGAGGCGCTTTTCGTACAGCATTTGCAGCGTCGAGATGGACGCTGCCATATAGTCTTTTCCTTCCGGCAAAGACTTCCAGCCCTGACACAAGCTCTGGGGCTTATCAGGCCGAATCAAATCACCAAACCCACTGCCAAAGATGGTGGTGACGCCAATCGAGGGCATGAAATCAACCCAGCCGTGGCCCCATGATTTTAGGTGTTGAACTCGAGGAAGAATGGGACCAAGTGGAGTGACAACGTCCAGAACGTCGAAGCCAGCAAGCTCGCGACGCGGGTCCAGAGATTGCGAGATCCTTATTCCCTCCTGAGATGCAGCCTGGGACTGTCTATCAATCAAGAGCTCGATAGAATGAAGTACCTCCTTGACACGTGTCCCAAAAGTGGCATACTGCACCTCTGACACACCGGTTGGCCCTCGTCGCTTGTCGACAATGTAGATGTTCAAGTCGAGATTGTCCCAACTCTTCAGAGTCCTGAGGGCTGCTTGCCGACCTGTGACCCCATCCCATTTATCCTTGAGTTGGGCTGGATCGAATACCCAGTCATAAGTGGAATCAGGATCGTTCTCATCGAGATACAGCGATATCCTGACAAGATGAAGTAATGCAGAAGCGCCGTCAACAAGCCATGTACGGCGGCTTGCTACATCGTGAAAAGCAATGGTTTGAACTCCAATCCACTTGAGGAGGCTGGGATAGTCCTTTCCACGCTGGAGCCAGAAGGGTTGTTGCTTGGAGTTGATCTTCATGCTGACACCACCTACCACATCAGCCCCGGCCTCGAGGTACAGTCTGTCGATAACGATTGAGCCTGGTGGCTTTTGCAGTCCTGATGATTTCACGTCATGATTTGCCAATGCGCCTCCTGTTGATAGTTAATATGACTGACAACTATACCTATTTTGTGGCAATCTTCATTTCACTTACCGCAAAAGTCTGTTGCTGCTGCACACCACCCGATAACATGGCGCTTCTGTTCCAACATCCGAAGAGAAATGCCCTCCAAGTTTCCACTACCTAATCCATCGAGCCTAGGGTCAACATATGAGATCCTTTCGTCGGCTTTATCACTGACGAGAAGGTGCCAGACGATGATATCGGCAGCCGCAAGAGTAGCGACTGCAAGCATGTTGAACCCTTTCATGATGATTCTTTGATCCCATCTCACGACCTGACTGGAACCGATAATGATGGCTATTTCAGCCAAGGACATCTCCAAACCCGTCTTGGGTATCGATCGCTTGAGGATTGGAAACCCCTTGACTAGGACTGGGCTGCAAAATAGATTGCCCCAGCAGAGGCCGGGCTTCAGAGACGGGTCCTCTGTACCTGCAAATTGGAATTCAATATTGCAAGATGCAATTATCCCACTTGCCCCAGATTCTTCAGTTAGAGGAAGTAATTGGAAGCCGTGGACATGAGGAGTGAAACTTATCACGCGCCCATGCATGGGTGACGGCCGTAAACCTGAGGCCAGCCAGGAAAGCTGCTCACCGATCTCAGAAACGAAGTGGAGGCCCCCAACCGCTGTAAGAGAGAAGGTCGATTCCGAGCGAACGATGGCACCAGCCGCTGAAATGGGGCGGGTCGATGGCGGGCGAATGATAGCACTGAGCTTTTTGAGGCCTCGTTGATGCTGACCTTCAAGGGGTTGCGGTGTCTGATCTGAAGTAGAATTAGAGCCGAGAGGGCAAATATGACATTCCGAACCTACATGAACATTCTTGCCCCTCAGGAACTGATACTAGGTCTTGTAACAGAGTGATCAGAGGCCGTCCAGATTCAGGCCATGTTTGATCCATGTAATCTACCACTGTCAAAGCCTGTGCCTCATCCCATGAACCGACCAAGCAGAGTATCTTGGGAAGAGCCTCTTTAAAAGGAACGGTGGCCCCCATGTAGCGAAAAAAGTGAAGAGGGTTCCAGTGGAGCTTAAATGTCATGGTCACCAGAGAGGGCCGTCGTTCTCTTCTGCTTTTTAGGAGGTGTCCTCGAATCCGCAGCTCTCTCCGTATGGTTTTTCCGATTTGTGCTGCGCCATATTCGCCCTCAGAGGACAATCGATCATGCTGAAGGATCTTGGCTAATAGCCAACGATATGCGTCCGACCGTTGGATAAACTCCATATATTGGGTTGATGTCGGCATTTCCGTGGCAGACTCTGGCTGAACGCCACTCACCCAATCTAAGATCGCCTCTCTGGGCTTGCTAGATTGTCTGTGGCCTGGCAACTCATCATCAACTAGCGACTCTTGACCTGGCCGACATGTCATCTCGGATGAAGGCGAGACGAGTAGTTGGACGATGCGTCTAGGATTCGACAAGTCAACTTGGGTTAATTCAGCCTTTCCATGTTTGAACTTACTTCCTGTGTCGTTGGACCATGGCCCCTGCCTCCAGCCCGCAGGCACCTAAAGACTCCTCCTGCAGTCTACATGCAAACTTCCTCACTGCACTGTCAAGGTAGTCTACCACCATACTCTTGTTGCATGTAATGCCAAGATTGCTCTTGACATCTTGGACAAGCTGTTCGACAAAATGTTGCTCGCTTGGCTCCATTGAGTCATCCCAGGCAGGACCTGCAGAAAAAGTGGTGTCTGCGTCGGAATCATCATGGAGGAACCCGAAATTGTTAGTTTTGTAGCGGCCATGGCGTGTACCTTGGGGGTCCACGGGGATGGCTGTGAACCAGCCAGCAAGTCGAGGACTGATTTTTTTCAATTTCCTTTCTCTCGCTGCCCTGGAAGCCTCGGGCTCCTTTTTCTCTACTAGTTCAGATCCGTTTTGGTAATTGTTTTTCGTAGGCAGAATACCATCTACTTCAGAAGGGTCTTTGGGTATCCCGAGTGGAGTTGGTTCAGGCCCCCAAGGTGAAAGTCTCCGAGGGCCTTCAAATCTGCGTGAGAGGAGTGTGGGAGTGGAACTCGGTGGGAGGGTACGGTGAGATTTAAGGGCTGAAATTGATGAAGTGCTGGGAAATGTTTCGGCATTGGCCCCTGGAGCGGCTGTTGAGAAACTGGGGAACTCTGAGGATGCGGGCTCAGTCTTGCGTTCTTCGGTACCTTGACCAAGGCCCTGGCAACTGCAGCCTCGTGAGTATCTAACAAATTCACTGTGCCGAGGACAACGTACCTCACAGAGCAATACAGCAACGACACGGAGTTGGGTACAAATTGTTTTTCGCAGGTTATGCTATCAGATGTCTTAAGTATTAATATAATTACCCTAAGTTAGAGTCATACTAGAAACCAGGTTTTCTAGAGAAATGGGAGACGCCAGTATGTATATGACGTACCAGTATCTCGGAGAATATTGCCGGGCTCTCCATGGCTCTGTTGGCATTTCCGCAGGCTTGGATTGATTTGGGTAGGGTTGAACTGGTTGCACACTCGCGTCACCCCAGCTTAGGGGAATCTCTGGCATCTTCCGAAGCTCATGTGAATAATCGAAGAGGACGGCTCGGCCTAGTGTTGGCGGATACAGCGATGTCTGATAGCCAACCTCCATTTGCGAATATTGCATTGGTGAGCTAGGCATCGGCGAGCTAGGCAGTTGAGAGTAGGACATGGCTGGGCTAATTATGAGGAGAATAAGATTAGCTAGTCCTATTCCGTGGGCAGTGGAACGATTGAACACCTACCCCATGGGCGACGGCTGCGTGGCCTGTCCCTGAGCCGGCTCATGCTGCTTTGAATCAGATTTAGATCTTCGGTTCATGCTGAATCTTTGAATAGCGAGCAGAAGACCGAGGTTGAAAAGGTTATGGAGTTTGCAAAGTGAATGAGCTTGGGCGAGGAATGAGAGAGGGGTTTTCTGGGACCTGCAGCGGAAATGCCCAATGAGGCTGTAACGTGACTCAGCTGCGCCTCTGTTTTTGGGAGGCAACAGAGTGTGTGAAGTCAGACGCAATTGGCTGACATGATGCATATGAGGGGGCTATGCCCCAGCTCTGTTGCCTGTTTCTAGGTTATCAACATATCCCTGGTAAGTATGATTGTTCAAGTGGTGTGATAGAACTTCAGTTGTGTGACTCTCACTGGCGAAGAAAGTTGAAGATGTCATTGCCAAACTTGACCTGTCGCACAGCCGAGTTGTGATGAGATATTCGTAGAACATAAGACACCCAGGAATTAGACGCCTCAGCGTTTACGCTGGCTTCCCTACATTAAGAGATCATCATCTTGCTCTGTGATTGGAGGTTTCGGTGCCCACCACTCATAGTTTCCGCCATCACGGCTTCTAGGCGACTTTGAGATTCGTTGGTCGGGCCGAACCTTATTTCAACTACAACTAGAGGGATGTAAATTGGGCATAGGCTACCGGTGTACCGGTAGCTCACTAGTCAATGAGGGACAGGTAGTTGATCTGGTGGGCAAGTTCGCACACACATCATGAAGATCCGGGACATTTAGCAATAAAGGATAGCTTGGGCTAGCGCCGGGCATGATACAAGTTGAACATGTAAATTAATGCAGTAGAGCGAGGCCAAGGAGTGCAATAGCCATACAGTATAGAACCGCAATGGAAATGATGTCGCCACGATAGCCTCGGGGAAGGATAGTCTGCAGGAAGACTGTGCTTGGATTTTCAGTCTGGCCGGTAGGGAAAGGATTGCCCAGATATTGAGTCTCACTCTCAGTGAGAAGATTGCTAGAAAATTCCACTTGCTCACTTGAATGACCCAAGTCTTGCCTTGCAGTTGACCTCAGATCCGGCCTCTTTTTACCTCTCAACAACTCACTTGGTGGCTTCCGCATCCGCTCGGTTACCCCTTTCAGTGTTCTGCCTGAGCCGTCAAGGGGATATATCGCCATGAGAAACTTCTTGTCCTCCTTAGACAGAATGGTAGGGAAGTCAACACACGTGATCATACTATGAGTTTCGCCCTTCCGGACAGTATAGTGCATGATGGAGTTTCGATCGTAGGGCATCAAGGCACTGATTCCAGCCGATATCTTCGCAAATTCCCCGACAAAGTGTTGATAGTCCAATCCGTACTTTTCGTTAATGACCTTGAAATTCCAATTGATATTGCTGTCTGGGTGACCATGCGCGTGCTTCAGACCTAAGGCATGGCCGAATTCGTGCAAAATTGCTCCTTGCCTTATTTCCTTTCTTCCCCCGTTGTAACTCGGGCCTAAGTTTAGCCATAAAGTTGGCTCATTACGGGGAACGCCGGCGGCCAAGTACCCGTCCTTTGATTTACACACGTCTGTGAACATGACTCGGATATCGGATGGCGAGGAGTTATTCTCTTGGATGAACTTGAACCGGATGCCCATCTTGATCGTGTTGTAGTGTTTGTTGACAGCATCCATAACAATGTTCTTTTCCTCCGATGTTCCGTTAAGAAAGGACACCATGAGCACTCGCTTATCCAATGGCCAGAACCAGTCATGATCATTGGGACTAGTGGGCGGGCTTGTACACCAATCATGCCTTGGGGCTGGGGGGAAACGTGGTCCGTAGGGGCTCTGAACAGGTGCCATCGAAGGCGGAGGGACGATATTGGCCCTCGTGTTGCTCATTTTAGCTAGGCTTGGTGAGCGCTTGGAAAATGGTTAAAGTGAGATTCAAAGGGAAATAAACGATTTAAATATTACTAATTGTTCCTGCTTCGGGTATGAAGCAGAATAAGTGACAAAGACAGGCCTCTCTCATCACAGTGAACATTTCTTCATGCCCCTTACACCTATTCAAATGATAGAGTGCCTTTCAGAGATTGATCATCGGTGCGGGCAGTTCATTGCGGAGAACATTTAGAAAGATTGAGAACACTGCTTCTCATCTGTGTGGGAGTTCGGAATTGGAAGACAAAGACACACGATAACTCGTAAAACACCAACCATGATAGTCCACGTAACAGGCCAAGCCCCCAGGCCCAGCGTTGCAGCTTGCCTTTGTTTGATATTGATTAGTACTGCTATTGTTCATCCTGCGATTGTTTCCTTACCAAGAACCAGCCATTGCAACAGATGACACACGATTTTGAACACAACACTAACACCACAGTAAACTCGATGGCGCTCGATACAGGTCTGATGATTTCATAGTGCTAATGTGCCGGATGATATGATCGATATCGGTACTATTGTTGATTCCCAACGAAAGAAAAACACTGAACCAAATGCCAAGAATCAAGCTTACTCCAACAATGACGACGCGATCCCCTATGCCCAGCCTCGCTTCGGGTCTATCAACAGAAATCCCCGCAGAGAGCCTCGGTTATGTTTATCCCTCGTAGTGTAAGCGTCGCTTTTGGATGTTGGTGTCCGCGAGGCGTAACCGATGGACGAGTTTGGGGTTATGGGCCGATCTGCGAATTGATTGGCGCCCGCCGCTTTCAGACTGCACACGTCAGATTATAGCATGCCAAAAGAGTGAGAAACTAGACACTCTAGGATGTGAAGCCCGTTGTTTCTTACTAAAAAGAATCTCCGTCGGAAGTCTCGGACAAGGTGATGGGCTAGGGTTATAAATCGACGGCTTGGATGTCGCTTTGTTCTGGATTCAACCCCAAGACTCATCCCTAGCCAAGGCCGCCTTCTGTTATGCCTTTCCCTGATCACGCATTTGAACTTCAAGGGGGGTGCAGATGCAAGGCTGTGAGATTCAAGGCCTCGGTGCCTCCCCTTGAGGGCCGTCCTCTCAGTCCCTACAAGACTCCAGGTCTCGATCTTCCTGATTCAGTTCAGCCTCGATTTCCCATGTCTGTGGTCTGTCACTGCAGCGGCTGCCGTGCTGCAACAGCTCAGATAGGTGTATATGGAATGCCTACTCATGCCCCGACTGTCAGTGTCTCCATCTTGGCTCCTGAGACTGGATCAGACGGTAAAGCGACTACCTCTGCTTCTGACGACGAGAGGACTTGGACACCTTGGGCTTCAATGAGCTCGAAATTTTCGGTTGATGATGCGTCGCCTCTGAAACGTTATGAATCTTCGACGAGTCGATGGCGGTATTTTTGCGGAATCTGCGGTTCGCCCATTGGATATGAAGTCGACCCTACCAGTCTCCCCGCTGAACTCAACTGGCCTCATGTGGTGCTTCTCTGGACTGGGGCACTGGATCGATCTATTCTGGAAAAAGACTGGGTCCGCCCTAACCACATAATGTTTACATCGTTTGGAATCCCGGTAAGTTGACAGAAGTTGAAAGGTTGTTGAACTAGATGTTAACCCTCTGCCTCAGTGGGTGCGTGAGCAGGTCAAGAATGGTGTGCAAGGTGCTCAAGAGCATCCATTTGTTCTCGTCGATCAGCCAATGGGAAAGGAATCCATCGAGAAAGTTCTTCCTTTGATTCGTGGGATTGGGATCCATGATGAAGTCACCATTTGGGAATGATGGTTTGAGGTTGAATACTGAGGTGCATGCTTAAGTGTTGCAATTACAAGCTTCTCTTTCAAGGGGATAAGTATAATAATGCAGATATCAGAAACTGGCATTTGGGATGACATGGTTTGTGTCAAAAGCGGAGGTATTGAAGGGGGTTAGGCTTTCAATGCCGGTACGATTGAAAAATGCCTCAACCACCGTCATGGTGAGAAAAGAAGTCCCCCAGTGAATTTAATTATGTAAAAAAGACGTAAGAAGCAAAAAAAGGAACCTCATCCACAATAAAAAAGAAGAGCTAGTTAACAAAAACATGGGTGATCAGATTTGTGTTCTTAACTCCTCGTACCCTACATCTTTGTGATGGAACACTAGAGCAGATCCGGAACACCAGGGATCAAGGAAAATCAAGTAGTATGGTCTCGCATTCCAGTACAGAGGTAACTCAAATCATCCATAAACTTGCATGTTTCATGTATTTACGAATTCGTCACCGGCATCACGTTCCGGCGAATGCGTTATTACTACCTTCTCTACGCCGATGCGCGGTCCATGCGCCCACCACTTCGGCTCTTGTCTGCAAGGAGGACCCGAGCCATCGGGATGATACCAGATGCAGCTTCACCCTCCAGGGTCTGTTCAACGAACCCAAACTTCCGATATAAGAATGTGCCGTCCTTGCTTGCATCTACGTAAACCTCGGCGCCGTTTTCATCTGCAAGATCGCAACCCCATTTCATGAGCATTGAGCCGGCACCTCGTCTCTGATACTCGGGATGTGTGACCAGAGTATCAAGATCTGAACAGTCAGTGTTGCCTCCTTTATTGTGGGAGAGAATACACTCACAGTAATGCTTTGTCTTTCCAGCCATCACTTGTTGCCTCGAGTTCTCCAGGCTTTGAATGAAATCTTCAATCGCTTGGAGAGGCATGTCCTGGTCCCAAGGAGGATATCGAGGCCCTCGCTCCTCTTGCGTAGCCGTGTCCCATTTCGCAAAAGCAGCTATACGCGGCCGACCCTGGTGATCCTTTGAACTGGGGTCGATAACTTTGATGTAATGCTGGTAGACCTTGTTGACAAGATCCTCGCGGTTGGCCTCATCCCACCACTTGCGCACACCTGGAGTATCGGGCCACAGGTATCGCACCCCGGGGTCGGTAAACCCGGCGTACCACAGCTCAGTAAGCGCAGGAATGTCATCTAGAGTTGCTTTCTCTAGCACTAGAGCGTTCGACGTCATGTTGGCAGATTGCACCGTCTACAGTTGAAGGAATGTTGCTC
The DNA here is from genome assembly GCA_011320165.1 of Fusarium protoensiforme. Lineage (NCBI taxonomy): Eukaryota > Fungi > Ascomycota > Sordariomycetes > Hypocreales > Nectriaceae > Fusarium > Fusarium protoensiforme. Next base: position 69,771 of record JAANQP010000544.1, on the reverse strand, counting down.
TGACGGTGATGTGACAAGAGTCAAGGTCGTTTAAAAAGGGGGGACAGTTTGGCCGAGTTCGGCGAACTGACGCATACTTGGAGCGGCACTACGAACAATAATGGATCCTTCTAAGGTGCTGAGCCACGTCACATATGACTATTTCTTAGCGGATTGGGGAGATTTTTTTCAAGCCTCACCTTCCTCTTGAAGAATCGGGACGTAAACGAAGGGAGAAGGGATGTGACAGCCGTGGCGTGCATGCGCCGCAGACTGAGCTGATGAATGAAGGATTGAGTTTGGTTTGCAAAGCAAAACTGGCCATGGAACTAAGGCGAAAAACCTGAATGGTTAAAACCGGGGTCCAGGGGGGCATTTCGTTTGATTTAGCGCGTCTCGCATTGACGGCACATGCAGAGGGACGCATATGTCTGTTGGGTGACGACGTGTCGCTGGTAAGCGGGAGTTACATTATCACGTATCTCTCCCTTGTCATTAAGACCCTGGACCCGGCAACCGGGGAGCAGCAAGGACCGTCCGGTGGACTCTGCGGCAGATCCATCACGAGTCTGGAAGCCGGATTAAGGCCCATCTGCCGGGATGGCCCTTGCCCAGGCGGATCGGGGCCCTGTCGATCCCGCCTGAGCCGAGACGCTTCAGTTGAGCGGATGTGCGGTGGGCCGTTACGGTTATTTTTGCGATTGGGCGACATGTGCCTGTCAGTGTCAAGGTTAAAGGAGGCAGGTCTTGGCTATCACACGGTGCCGGTTACCTGTGCTTGGGGGCTGTTTTCCCAGCAGTCTGGACGGCCGACAAGTGGTGGTTTGCTCTCGATTCGTCCTTTTGAGCAGAGATATTCCTGTGGCTGGCAGATGATTGACCAACAGGCGAAAAGACCTGCCATCCCTTGAGCTTGTTGTTCTCTTGTGGCTTCAAATCTCCGCTCCCAACGCCGAGAATATGCAACTTGATGCACCCACAAAGATGATTCTGCCTCGCGAGCATGAGACGCCCTTCAACAAGGCGCCGTTGATCCGGGCCGTAACGGCTCTGCTCATGGTCATTTCGATTCTATCAGCCATTACTCGCCTGGTGACCAGAATGGCAACGGCGGGCAATCTCAGGTTGGACGACATACTCGTCGGCGCCTCCACGGTTGGTCCTACACTGATTTTTTGTTGGTTGTCCCTTGCTGACTGCTGAAGATCATGGCCATTGCACAGTCGATCGCCGTCATTATCCAGGGTGCGAATGGACTGGGGAAGATGCAAGGCCTGTCCGCCGATCAGGTCTCGTCAATCTTGAAGGTACGGAGTAATTATGAAGCATCATCGAATTGGTCAAAGAGCTAACAAGACATTTGTTCGCATCACAGGCCCAGTATACATCGGACGTACTATTCATCCTCACATTGTTCTTGGCAAAGATCTCGGCCACGAGGACCATCTGGGGCATGGCTCCCAGGAAGCGCAGAGGCTTGATCTGGGCCACCGAAGGCATGATCGGCGTCTGGGCTCTATCATCGGTAGCTGCTTCATTTTTCCAATGCTCGATCCCGGAGCCTTGGGATTACATCAAAGGCCAATGCTTCAATCGGGTACGCAACACATATTCTGCTTGGAGAGATTGCATCTAATGAACACCCAGTACGCTTTTTGGGTCTATGTTGATGCTTTAAACATCATCACAGACCTCGCCATCACTTCTATTCTTGTCGACATGTTCATCCACTTAAAGACCTCGATCGCCAAGAAGACGTTGGTTATTGGTGTCTTTGGGTGCCGCACATTGTAAGTAGCCTCAATCTTGGCAAAACCGAGGTCTAACAAAGGATATAAAGCATCATTCCTCCCATCATCTGCCACATGTACTACTACAAGGCCGCGACCGATTCCAACAACCCCATGTTTGACATGTGGCCACCGACAATCATAACCCAAGTCGTTCTGTGCTTGAGCGTCATGGCTACGTGCATTCCCTACCTCAAGCCGTTCCTCGACAGTCTCGAATCGGGACAGATGATTGCTGGAGACCTTCGTGGAGCGAGCAGCAAGGGAAGCAATAGCAGGAGCAGAAGCGGACCAAGTGGTTACGCTTCAGCTTCGGCCCTCACGAGTCGTCCGAGAGACAAGTCCGCAAGGGGGATCATGTCGGTCGCTACCATGGCTTCAAACGCTTCTTACCGGAGACAGAATTACGAAATGATGGATATGAGCAAGTCTCGCGACCAGGGAAACAAGGCCACTGTTACAGCAGCTTCTGAGCCTACTGGCTCGTGGGACCGCCAAAGTCACACAAGCCAGACAGTGCTTGTCGAACAGAGTTGGACGGTGGATGTACAGAGAGAGCGTAATGGCACCACAGGTGCTTGATCGGGATTTAATATACATCGAATCGACAGCTTGTGGGGAGCTCATTTAATTTTCAAGACACATCTCAGACAAGAAGACCCAAACCTGCCAAATCAGACAAGTCCCCGTCAAGACTTGAACTGCAGCTTCTTCCTTGGTCTCGCAAAGTTAATGGCGCAGTGTCAAAGAGCAACACGGGCACTCTGAACGGACGGGGGCATTAATTGCGCGGACTGCGCGGATCACTACTACGTAGTAGATTCATGTGGACACAATCTCCTCCCCAGGAAAAGTCAAAATTGATGCAGGCAAGGAATATTCTGCTCCCATCGTACGAGGGCCACACGGTGTCACTCCCGGTGGCAGGGGTTTCCGTCTAACTTGGCCGAGATGGAGCCCTCGAGTTCCCACTACCGCTGCTACTATTCCCCGATCGATTCTATTATCCATGGGGTTTATCACGGACCTAGGTGATCATATGCGGGCCCCGTAGCGATACGACATCTGTCAGTAATTTCTGGCCGGCCCACAAGTCGCATTACATCTCCAAATGTCTTGATCTAACGAGGACCATCCCTGGAGCTTGTGCAGGGACGTAGTGCACGGTATATCTACAAGACAATAAACGATCCCGGCAGGGGAGGGGTCGCACCGATGCAGCAGGGATCGGCTCCTGGTGGATGAGGCAACATGTCCCCTCGGGTGAGCCAGCGCGTTCTCCTCTCGGGTGAGCACAGGGGTCGAGTCATCCAACGACCAACCGTTCTTGTCGTATCCTGCAGAAGAAGCCGACGAGAAGCAGAGTTGGCTGACAGTGAGTTTCACACTCTGCTACCGGGACTGTTGCATCGTTGCATCGGCTGCATGAACTCGTGCAACCGAGTCAGGGGATGACTCGCCACGTTTTCTGCATGCCCAACGAACTGTATTCCCTACATAATAGATTACCCCCGTGCAGTTGTTGGCTGCAAGATCTTGCACCAGCCATCCCCTAATCTCCCGCCTTTCTCACCAAGCCGTCTTTTGGTGCTCACCACGGCTATTTGTTCTCTCTTTTGCTTGACATTGATAACACACTCATTCGTCAAGATGGTCTTTAAACGCGATAGCCAAGAGCTCGACGAAGTGAGCCCAAAAAAGTCGCCAGAGCAGACGTTCGAAAATGTCTCTGAGGATGTTGACCCCGACGCCTTGGATCGGTCTCAACTGGCCAGGCTGGGCAAGAAGTCGGTTCTCAAGGTATGATTGATTATTGTTGTTCTGTATTGCGTCCCTTAGAGAAGTTTGAATGATTCAACATCCTATCCTCCAATTGACATGACAGAGAATACTAATCAAGAGTCTCCTCTGTGTAGCGTAACTTCCGTTTCTTGACCATTCTGGGCTTCAGCTGCGCCATTCTCGTCACATGGGAAGGCACACTCATGAACTTTGCCCCCGGCCTGTCAAACGGTGGTGCAGGAGGTCTCATCTACGGCTTCATCTTCGTATGGATCGGCAACATCAGCGTCTTCTCAACTCTCTGTGAACTCGTCTCTATTGCGCCAACGTCAGGAGGGCAGTACCATTGGGTTGCCATGCTCGCTCCTCGGTCGTGCTCCAAGTTCTTGAGTTATATCACCGGTTGGTTGACGATTGCTGGCTGGCAAGGAACTTCGGCCGCCGCCGCCTTTCTTACGGGTACTATGATTCAGGGTCTGGTGACATTTACGACGCCTTCATACAACGCTCAGACATGGCAAGGAACGCTGATGCTCTGGATGTGTGTCCTGATTGCCGTCTTCATCAATACTGTCGTCAGCTCCATGCTTCCCAAGCTTGAGGGAATGATCCTCATTCTGCACATTATTGGATTCTTTGCTGTTCTCATTACTCTGGTCTCTTTCGGGGCTCATGGTGACGCAAAGAGTGTCTTCCTCGAGTTCCGAAACGAAGGCATGTGGCCTACCCAGGGCTTGTCATGGTTCGTCGGTCTGCTTGGTTGTGTCTTTTCCTTTGCTGGTAAGTCTTGGTCTCTTCCTACATCTTCCACACAAGGTCTAACATGTCTTGTCTAGGTGTCGATTGCTCTTTCCACGTAAGGTTTCCTGTTCCAGTATCTCGCTGATATCTTATACTGGCCAATTCACCAAGCCCATGGGTACTAACCTGAGTAAATAGATGTGCGAGGAAGTCAGAAACCCTTCCGTGGCTGTTCCCCGATCCATTATGACCAGTGTCTGCATCAACGGCGCCATGGGTCTTGCTATGATCATTGCCATGCTTTACGGTGCTACCGACATCGACGCGGCCATCAACTCCCCGACTGGCTACCCTTACATCGAGATCTTTTATCAGGCAACCGGTTCCAAGACGGGCACCGCGGTTATGACGTCCTTGATTATCGTCATGACACTATCCGCTATTGTCGGTGTCATCGCCGCTTCCTCTCGCATGTTCTGGGCCTTTGCTCGAGACCGTGGTGTGCCTTTCTGGTCCACTGTCTCCAAGGTAAGTCTGCTTTACTTCTTCCGACACTCTCAAGGCTCATCATGGATTAGGTTGATCCTCGAACCAATGTCCCTGTCTGGGCCATCACCGTCACCAGCGTTATCTCGTGCCTCATCGGTCTCATCAACATCGGTTCCACGGTCGTCTACAACGCCATCATCTCCGTCGCCGTCTCTGGTCTATACTCTTCCTACCTCATGTCTGCATCTCTTCTGCTCTACCGTCGATGCGGCAAGGGCTACAAGATGCCTGACCCCAGCGCCCTTCCCGCTCTGGCTGACACCACTGCTGGTGAGGGTCAGACTCTGGCCTGGGGTCCATGGCACGTCCCAGGTATCTTCGGTATCATCAACAACACGTTTGCGTGTCTTTTCATGATCATCATCTGGTTCTTCAGCTTCTGGCCCCCGCAGACTCCTGTTGATGCTGCCTCCATGAACTATTCGTCGCTGATGACGGGTGGAGTTACACTTCTCAGCATTGTGTACTACCTGGTCTGGGCCAAGAGGGAGTACAAGGGACCTCAAATGGAGGTTTAGGTAAAAGCATTTCCAAGCATTGCATAGCATAGCATAGCATAGCATAGCATTGTGCAGTTAGTAGCATCTCGGCGGTCAATAAGAATGTCTTTACTGGTCCACTTACCTGGTCTATATATACGCAAGTAATTGACAAGACCATCAGATACCTGCTTTGTACGTGCCAGACAGACTATAAAATGTGCTTGAACTCTGCTACGGCACACTCTATTTCTATAAAATGAGAAGGGCTTGCCTCCTCTGCTCGGTAAACCAAGATGGCATGCATATTTATACCTACGATGACGGCTCATTACGCTCTAACTTTGTACGTTTTAATATTGCTATAACCCTGGATTCCGTGATATTGTTCTCAAGCATGGTACAAGTTAGCCTTCCCGGGCTGGTGGCAGTAGTGGGTGTCGCAGCGCAGTATGGCTCCTGTAGAGAGCGAGTCGACGCATGTGTTGCAGCGGCCGTCAACAGAAAGCCGTACGGGCTAGGTATGCATCAGTTTGAGTCACTAGCCATAGAATATGGCAACCTTTGCTTAGACCTACTATTTCCTACTGGAGCCTGGTGTCCTCTTGGAGTGTCACGAAATGTCTTTGAGTATATCTTACAGCGTTGGTCGATCCAGGAGGCATCCATCTGATAACACTTGCCGCCGATGCTTTAACCTGGGTAGCAATGACCCGCGTTGGGGAATGGTAGTCAAGCTGGGATTGACAAAAGTGTCAAAGGGGATCGATGATCAACTGAACCATGTGTATTGGGTGCCCTACTCGCCCTCTATACACGAAATAAAGGCCACTTGCAACGTAGTTGGGAAGAGAATCGCTGTATATTTTCCCCCGTTATCATCTCATATTTATTCTAAGTTTTAGATATCTCAAACACTCTGGGTCTTTTCAGCCGGCAGTCAAAAGGTATTCAGTCTATCAAGTGAAGTAAAACGCAGGGCTGTCTCGCACGGAGGCCACACACCGGCCAGGTCAACGAGACAAGAACACCCCTGTCAAAGAAGCCTATGTCTTTACACCGTTCATGAACTTCTCTCTCTGGGCAAATCTTACCACAAGGTCAGGAAGATCGCTTTGGAGCCTTTGAGTAACCATCATTCTTTGTTTCTTTGTATTATTTCGACGCGAAGAAAGGAACATACGATAGGATGTGCTAACCAAGGATTCCTGTAGAAGGCTATTTGCTAAAGAGAAGAAAAACAAAGGAAAACCTAGAGTGGCTCTGAACAAGAAGAGAACGTGGAAATGAACCTTGACTATGCGACAGGACTATCAATATAAAAGGACGCGTATTTCAATTTGTAAATTGTATCATCACATCAGCAACCCCAGCATTGTCTTAAGCGCCAGATTAAAAGCACCACAGCCTTCGGCAACAGTTTGACCCGAGTTCATTCACGGTAAGGGACAAGACCAACACTGACGAAATAAAAGCCATGGCTTACCAACATGATAAACCAACCCTCCCATTTGAGGTTGCAGTTGCCATTTGCTTCATATACTTTTCGGTCGGCTTCTGTGTTATACAGATGATTTTCTGCGCTGGGAAGGGTGTCTGGTTTTTGCTCCAAGCGTGGTTAGCCTCAATCCTGGCGGTGAATATCATTTGTGTGATGAATGCTCTGGAGAGAAGTCTTTGATGGAAGAGTAGTTTGAGTCCACGATGTTCTTTGTCGTATGAACAGTGGCCGAAGCAACCCTCTCGTTCAACGATCAACATGGCTGCGCGCCACCAATTTCTTTTGTAATGACACTACGCTCGATGATGAAGGGGTCCGTCAATAAGACCGCAACCCGCTTGATTAGCCATGAAAACTTTAAAAGAATGAATCTATTCTAGAATGAGAAATATCATCACCAATTCACTCACGTATTCATTTTTAAAGCATACGTATAGTTGTGTAACCATATGAGTTTGTTGAATATCTGCTCTGCTACTAAACCCATTTGGCAAAGTGAGGAATCCTAATATCAGTGACTTGTCGATCCTTGAGAGTTTAAACTTTTGTCTAGACACACTGTCGGGCCTAGATTACAAGGGGCCACGCTTTGTTGTTAATTTCCATGACGCTTCCAAGAGGAGTTATCTGGCACAATATCAAAGAACACATTGATGAATACATGACAGCATTAAAACCCAATTCTGTGAAGTACGGTAACTTTAAGGACACACCAAGAGACTTACTTGTGTTGGCGTATTCATTCCGACATCTGAGAGCTTGCATAGAGTTGTCAATGTCCAAATTATTGAGAGCCAACCTGGAACAATAGCATCAGACCAGACTCCTGATCTAAAAAGGGTTGATGAGTTTTCTTATCACCATGGAAGTTTGTTCTTTTATGTTGTGTCAATGTGAGTAAAGATAAACAAAGCTTGGTGCGACGACTGACGTTATTCACCAACTGGCCTGTTTACAAGCCCTTTGTTACGACAACAAGAGATTGGGTCGAACAAGGGTGAATAAGGACAGCCTAAAATAGAACATACCAACTTGGTCGTTCTTTGTTCATCGATTTTCATAGTTATAAAAGGTTGTATCCAGGCATCACCAATGCGAAAAGAACTCATATCCTTACATCAACACTGATTCGAGAACCACAGAGCCTGCACTGACTCTTGACCCAAATCTGAACTACCAAAATCTTCAAGAAGTTCAAGATGAGTAGAAATACAGCTATGGAGCGCCAACGCCTCCGTGAACGAGATTTCACCGATACAGTCATTGGCTTCTTCATCGTCTTCTTGATCGCCTGGGTTGGGGGGCCTCTATGGTTCCTTCTTAAGGTGTACTTCCTTTCATTCGCCGCTACGTGCATTCTCCTCCGGGGGCGTTTACCCTTTTGATTAACCAACAAAACCCTTTTGTCAAGACACAAGATTCAGCCCCATGGAGGTTCTTTTTCAAAATACCAATAGTCGCCTTTGCGAGCTGGGATTCGTAAAGACCAAAAAGGAAGCATCTTGTACTAAAATACTAAAAAATAAATAAAAACCGCATGTTTCATTACCGGCCATATTTAGAAAACATATGGCCCAGTGGATGGTAAAGCGAGCCTATTATCTACCTCTTTCTAAATCAATAAAGTGACCTAACGTTAGTCAGGGACTTTGAGGCTGCGGACTATCGAACACTGTAGCAAGGCTTAATTGTCAACACGATAGCTTCCGACACTGCGTAACACTATCTATCGATATTCTTCAAGAGGTGTAGCATAGCCGTCCACATTCAAATTGTAGACAGCCAATCTTTGACGATAGCGTTGAACCGATCAGGCTCCTGTACAAAGAGCCAATGCCCAGCGTCTAGCAGCTCAAGCCGGTCTTTGTCCTTGACACCCAGCTCCCTTTCCTTGGCCAAGTTGTCATCGTCTGGGGAAACCACCAGTCGCGGCACTAATCTACTCGTTGGCCAAAAGGTTCTACCCGTCTCCCATGTGCAATATGCTGGCTCTAGTGAGTTCTGATATCCTGTCTGATACACAGCCCACTCGGATGTCCCGAGTAATCTCATCCGGTGCCAAGTTTTGAGCCACTCTGGTCCAACAGTGGATGAGAATATGGGCCCCAACACTTGACACGCTTTCCCACCCTCCATCATTGCACAGAATGCCGTGTATCTTGCAACTGGATTGTAGTATATAGGACTGATGAGGACTAGGGCTTTCACCAGCTCAGGCCAGCGTACGGCAAGAAGTGACACGACAAGACAGCCAAGAGAGTAGCCGACGACGACGGCCGGTTCGGTGACGTTGAGGTGCTTGAGCAGAGCCACCGCGTCATCACTTGTGACTTCTGCACGTAGCTGTTCGGGACTGGACTCGGGAGGCAAGGATGACCGCCCATTACCCCGAGAGTCGAAAGCGATGACTTGGTAGCCAAGTGCCTTGAAGAATGGGATCTGAAAGATGAAGTCTTGACTGTCGCATGCCCAGCCGTGCAATAAAAGGACAGGAGGACCCTGGCCTTCAGAGACGTAAAACAGGTAGACATTATCTCTGATAAGGTGCGGTATTGTGAGGTGTGTGTACTCGGTCGGCTTGAGCTTGTTCGGGCAAAACAGCCATGCAGAGGAGTAGAGGTTTATAGCCTCTCACGAGCAGGAGACCGCGCATCGTCAGCTCCTTTTATCGTTCGCGCCGAGCGTAGTCGTGCGTCATCGTTAGCATTTAAGCTTTGAGCCTCACGCTAGTCACCGAGGGCAATTTCATCGAATCAAGACGGTGCATTTGAACTCGAAACCATGAAATTATTCCGCTTTAAGCAAGGGCATGGGCATGGGAGCTGTGGCTATTTCACTTTGGCGACCAAGTTGAGACGACATAAAAGTGACCCAGTATACCTCCACCCAGAAACAGAGCCTATTAGACAATGATCCCTTAATGGTCAGACTCATCCTCCCGCTAATTCTGAAACTTGATCTCAATAAACTGGTGCAGTGCCCCGGGCACATTGGAAACAGAAGTAATCTCCAGCCTCTTGTCAACCTTGGCTAGTAGACCCTTCCAGTCCTCCAGACTACGCTCCAATGAGTTGAACGCATTCAGCATCTGAAGGTCAGCTGCATTCATCATGCGGCCCAGAGTTGTGAAGGGAAGAGCGGTAGTGTCTGGTGGTGCAACAACTTCGACCAGGAGAAGCCGGGAGCCCGATTCCAGGTGTGGAAGCAGGGGTGCAAGGACCTTGGCAGCGTACTTGTCGGGCCAGTCGTGCAGAATCGTCTTCAGCATGTAGACCTGACCTTTGGTGTTCTGGGGCGTGAAGAAGTCGCGTGCTTCAAAGGTAACCCGGGACTTGAGCTCCTCAGGAAGTCGCTCGTCGAAAGCAGCCTTGACTTCAGGAAGGTCCTGTACGACAAACTTCAAATCTGGGAAAGTCTTGGCCAAATGGCTGGCATCGTGGCCGCTGGAACCACCAATCTAAGACTTGTCAGTTACACCCAGGGGTCAGTTGTGAAAGGCAGGACTCACATCAACAACGGTAGCCTCCCTAAGCTGGGCCCAGTCATAACCCGTGCTCAACAGATCCTCAATCTTGATGGAGGATGCAGAGGCAGCCGCTTGCATACTCTCAGCAAACTTGGTAGCTCGCCATCCCTTGGGCTTACCCTCGACATCGCGGTTGAGGTAGTCCCAGAACGCCTCGGGCTTGTCCAACCTGTCAACGTTGGCAACAGCGAAGCCACTCTCCAAAGGCTCCTCACTCCACGTTTCCTTTCCAGAGCCGTACTTTCTAAATGCTTCAGGCATGTGGAGAGTGCCGGGTCTGGCCTCGTGGAAGTTGTGCCGAAGCCAAGACTTCATCAGGGGCTTCTTTACGGGCAGAGCAGAGAGAGATGTGTGCACGATCTTATCCGCGGCGTTGGGGTCCACGGCGAAAAACCGGATAGAGATGGCGTACTTGAGAACACGACGAACAAGGCCCTCCGGAAGGTCAACCTTGGCGGCGATCTCTGCATGTGTTGCCGATCCATCCAATGGCACAGCGTTCCAAAAGTCAAATTCATTGAGAATATCCATGGTGGCTGAATCGTAGTTGAGCTGCTGAGGTTAGACGCGGCATGTTAATACTGATGGGTAGACGAACGAATAGAGGGGTCATGAAAGATGCGTCAGTCGGGCCCAGCGTAAGACGATGAATGTCATTAATGGCATCGAGGAGCGTCATACGGAGACCCATGACCTCTGGAGACTTGGGATAGTCTACGAGACCATCCAAAGCAAAGGAGGGAGCGGCATGTCCACCTTGCTGAAGCGTTGCTGCGAGGGCATTCGCGGCTTGAGAGATGGACTCAGCTAGACTGGTCAAAGAGGGTTGCTGCTTTTCGGTCATTTTTTCGAATGATTAAAGTTTGTTGAATTGATTATACTATCCCTCAAGACTTCATGTCAAGATATATATGTCAACTGCGGAGTAGGTGGTATGCGTTGGCCAAGACGACCTTGGTTTTAGCCGAGCATCAGCTCCCAACGCAGTCAGCACTACTCCGAACCTGGCAAGCGAGATGCAAATCAGCGCGGACTTGAAGCCTCAAAGGGATTAGCAGATTGGTAAGCGGCCAGGAAACCCTGGTAAAGAAGTCCGACAACGCCAATCAGCGAGCAGTTTGAGCCCAACAACAGCTTCCGCGCGGGTAAGGCTGAACCCCGTTGGACGAGCGTGACCACCGACGGCGTTTGAGTCTTCATCCTGCTTTCTGCTGGATTTCCCATTCGTCAAGTTACAGACAGTTGCCGCTTAGCAGACAGGACAAAGTCCCTTTTCTCTCAGAAGCAGAAGGTTGTACGGTTTAGAGCTGATCTGACTGTCCCAAAAGAAGCTGGTCGCATTCCGGATAGCTTCATGGGTTCTCCCTAGCCAGTTATAACGTTGTGACGCTGATGGTTGCCGCATAGCTGATGTTCATTCAACCGTTGGTTGATGCTTTAATGTCAGACTTTATCTGATTCCCGAGCTTAGGTGTTTGTAGTGCATATGCATGCCGTGAGAAATGAAAGCAGACAAGCCATTTTCTGTCAAACACTCTCAGTCTCCCTCAAGAGCGAGCAACCGTGGCTCACCTGTCTTCATCGCGCAACAGAACATGTATGGACCGCTTGAGGATTAGGAGCCTATACTCATTTCCATTTGGACTCGTCCGCTATTTCTCAAACTATCAATCATATACGTCTCCTCCTCTTTGTTACCATGCATCGTGCAATCAATGGCCACCAGCCGTGTTAGAGTTATCTGCACAAGTCCAAGGCCCTGTCTCCCCAGTTTCTTTCAAGCTGTCCATGATACCAACCACCGACCCGTACGTGCCCGCAACCACCATGAAGGTGCCTGAGACGATAACAAAGACGCTCCAGGCGACCATCAGGCACCATTTGAGAGACTTGGTCTTCTTGCCTGCAGTCCAGTTATCATAAAGCCACATACAGCCATAGGGCTGGAAACACATAAAAGTGCCAAGCAAAGCACCGATAAGCGAAACAAGCCCACCAAACACCGGGATGCTGCTGGCGATGATATACGCAATAATAGTAACGCCTCCAGTACAAGCCAACCAGGTGCCCCAATGCACCGCACTATTGGAGTTTAGGTGCTTTGTGCCACGGAGAAGCCGGATAAAGAGATACTTGGCCGGGATCTAGGTACAAGACCAATTAGCATCTGGATATAGAAAAGATCATCGTCGCTCACATGTATCATAAGCATGGCAGTAACAATCAACCCTGGCAGGGCGAATCCGTAGCAGACTTTCTTCATCAGAACCCCGGCCGAGCCCAGCGCAGGTGATGCAACATAAGAGCCGCAATAATAGTAGACCACGATACCAATGGTGATATAGGTCACGGTTACGATAGACTGACAAGTCAGGAGTGAACGGGTATAGTGGCGAGGCTCGCGCATTTCGGCTGCAATTTGGAAGAAGGCCGGCGTCCCTGAAAATGCAAAGATGTGAGAAGAAATGGCCGAGATGCCATCCACAAATGTTGGGGCGTTAGTGAGTCTGTAGTCTGACTCCCAATGGCCTTCACTAGGAGAAGGGGCGTCGGCAGGGCGATCTTGAACACCAACAGCGACGGTCACGCAAAAGACTTGGACAGTCAGAACAGTTGAAGGGCTCATCGAAGGGACTTCAACTTACTTGCCGTCATGATGCAGACCAATCCAATCCATGCAATCCAGCCAATTCGACCGAGGGTACGAATACTGGCGAAGAGGAAACCGAGTACCGCAGCAACGGCAACAAAAACGGCAGTACAAGCTGCGTGAGTTGACACCGAGTTTAAGCCAATCGAGATGCCTAACATTGCGGAACCAGCAACGAAAATCCAGTCTAAAGAGCATTAGCGAGAGTCGAGGGCGTGCTGGCCCTACCTGTCGAGAGTTGTCACTCACATAGCATAAAGACAACGGCGAGAAATTCGCGACCAGGGCGCCCAAACATGAGCTGACCAGCGTCGTCGAGGCCGTAGACTCGAGGGTGGCGACGTTTAAACACGCCAATCATGTAATCGGACCAGGTGGTAATGGCTGCGACGGCGACCAGACAGATGACACCTGGGATAAGACCGAGAGCATCAAAGGTTTTGGGGATAGAGAGAACGCCGAGGCCGATCTGAGTCTTGGTCATCAGAGCAACAGTCGCGATCCATCCGACCTGTGTGAGCCAAGTATTTAGTGTCTGCCATTGCAACACTCTCTCCTAACTGACTAACATTTCGGTAGTTGGGGCCACCCTCTGAAACCTCACCAAAGACGGCGTCTTCAATGTGTGGTGAGGATTCGCCAACGTCGGAGCACTGGGAAGGACTTCTCTGAATCACCCCAGACGGCTGGAGGTCTTGAGGGCTCTCCTTCTTGTCAAATTTCATTTTGAAGTTGCAAATGGATATGGTAAAATCTGGGGAATCTGGGGAAAATGGAGTAGAACGGGGCACGATGGAGTTTGTGGAGGCTGGAGAATCTGGGGAAGAAGGGTCTGGTGACTCAGGGGAAAGCCACTCCTTTAAAGGATGAGGTTTTCCATTAGTCAACGAAGCTCGTAAGTGCATCACGGCCCCATGGAAATGCCGTCATGGGGATTCCGTCGCCCCACGCTGTCGAGGACGAACAAGGTTGAGGCGTGCATGAGTTGTTAAGAGCGGCGGAGCCTGCGGAAGTGTGATGTGCGGAACCGGACTGGGTCAGGGGAACGGGGATAACGATCCCCGGGACTACGACCTCTCCGGGAGGACCCATTATATCACTGATCGAATAGGTTTCTCGTTTCAAGGAGGAGGTCTGGTCGGTCAAGGCCAATTCAGCCGGGGCATGGGACATGTGGTTGAGCGTGTCTCTCCCAGCTGCAGCCGGCCTTGAGTAGAGTTATCTTGAGGGTATGATGACCACTCGAGTAGAATAGAAGTGTATATCCAACATCCTGGTTGGAGTTATAGACTTGGCGCTTCTAGAATGCATGGAATCCTCTCCCCTCTGCTGTCGGAGAATTCGATCCAGACCAACTCCGTCCCTGCCACGTTACCACCCCCTGTGTCCGAGCATCTCGCGGAGGTACAAAGACCGAAGTGTTAAATCCAAGGCCAATGATAGGCCAGATCCTCGAGCTTCCATTTCTTCCATGGCATAAAATGACGTGAATCTCCCGGGATCGGTTTCTCGGCATTCAACGCCGGTCACGCTAGAGTGGAGCACGGAGACAGCTCCGGCCGTGGTACGCATGGCCCACCCAACCTCGCTCTATTTTAGAGCAGGGAGTTGTATTAAAAATTGATTATCTTGTCATATTTTTGAGGCATTTTATGAGTATATCATGACTCGGGAGTAGTCGGTCGATAACGAGATGATTGACATGGAGTTTGCCCCATGAAGAAGGTAATAGAACCCAACCATCACCATTATTCGACTGCTCATAGTCCACTGCAAATCTGAAAACCATGTTGATATGATTATCATGCTACCCTTTATCAGGCCTCAATTGTAGGCCCTTGTTCTCGGTACAAACCTTATGTAGATGTTCACATCTTAGTGTTGGGTACTCCTGACCCCGGCCTGCCCTTTCGGGGGCATTCACGTCGCAATTGTGCCAATTCATATTCTCTTCATATTACCAAGTTAACTGTGAGGCTACAGCACAAAGTCAGAAAGATCTAAGAATTTTACGGAAGAGTTTTGGGGGATGAAACAACTCAGACGCATCAGGAGGAAGAAGCCGAAAGAAACAAGGCCCAAGCTGCTTGACCATGGTCATATCCTTGCAAAATGCCTGAAAAGAGTCATGACAAGGCCCCGGATTGAACAGGCCCAAATTGCATCCCAATAAGTACAGAAGCATCGGTAAGTGGCGGAGCTCCGCTATCAGGGCCTTACGAGTTGAGTTCAGGCCAAGGTCTTGCACTTCCTCCCTTACATCCAGGTCTATTTCCGGGGGCTGTGTATCTTTCCTCTCCATTATTACTTTCACCCTGTTGCGCACGGCCAGACCATGAGCACGGTAGGAAGGTAATTGCTGGGACAGCCGTTCAAAGAATGCAGCGGACAAGGAGGACTAAGCAAAGGAGTATGAAGATAGTAGATGAACGACACCACCTCTCCACTCATAGCCTTCTAAACTTGTCTTATGCTAGAAACCTGTGTTATCTCGGCTTGTTTCGGATGTTTCTCAACTGCGCATTGGTAAGAGTCCATCTGACGATTCAATTCACGATGCATTCTTGCAAATCGCAGCCAGCCTCTAAAATCTTCTTTCAAATAGCCTCACTCAACTTGAACTATTCATGGCATTTTTCTATGAACTAGATTGAACGTGAGTCTCCTCAGTAAACCCTTTGGCCCCGCAATGTCGACATGGGTAAGCCGGTCTGTTGGTCGGCATCCTTCGGATAAGCGGCACTCGCATCTCATCTCATCTTGCCAGCTCACAAATTTCAGCGTCAACATCACCATCAAAAGCTTTCAAGACTCAAAGTGATCCAGGCATGTCCAATCTTCAGCATGGGCCTCAAACTCGAGCCCCACGGCTTCCGCCCAAACTTAGGTCCAGCTGCGATGCTTGTGGACAGGCAAAGGTGCGCCACGTTTCCTCCAGACGAGCGCAGGGTGGCTAACTAGCCTGCTATCTTCCAGACAAAGTGCGACCGTGGCCGTCCTACCTGTTCTCGTTGCATGGCTCAAGGCCTGGGTTGCGTGTATGGGGTCTCTCGAAAGACTGGGAAGCCTCCACGGCGGAGGCTTACCAGTCCTCCACGAGTCCAGTTTGATCCCGTCATGCCTGAGATTCCGGGAATTGGCCCCACTAGCAACGGCCGAGACGATATCGACATGATGCTCAGCCTGGCCGAGGGTAGCATATCTATTGATGACCCCTTTTCTACCTCCCATGACGTCTATCAGCCTTGGCTTTCGTTGGATGGTCTCGGAAGCGCAGCGATACTAGAACGCGCCGAAAGCTCAACAACGACAACACCACCCGCTGCAGAGGCACGCCAATCTTGTACTCAAGAGTCCAAAGACATCATGCGCCGGCTATATTGTGCCAACCCTTCTGCTTCCATCTCAGACGGCGTGCCGGCCCGCACACTAGACCTTGGCTCAGTTCTGACGCGCAACCGTGACGTGGTTGGGCGCCTGGGACTACTTCTCGAGTGCCCCTGTGCGTTCTTACCACACACCGCTATGCTCTACGCTTCTATCGTATCTCGAGTTCTACTATGGTACAAACAAGCTTTCTCGAACACGAATGGCACAGGGGTATCATCATGCCCACCCTCGCCCGAGGTATCAGAGTCAACACAGTCATCGTCCAGCAGCTACTCGCCCAGTAGCTTCGGTGCGGGAGCTACTGGTGACAGGATGGGAGTATCCGTTCTCCCAACAGCCCTTACTGTGGGAACTTTCCAGAGCCATGATCATGACTTGCAGACTGCCTTGACAAACACTCTCATTCTGAACGAGCTGAAGAGAGTGGGTAGCTTGATTGACGCGTTCCTGTCTCTTGGGACAGGGGCATATGATTCGAAGGCTGCTTGTCCCGCTGCCGGGGAACTGGGGACGAACTTGGTAGATGCAAGCTTGGTTTCCAGTCTTGGTGCCTGGCTCCAGACTGAGTATGGAGGCATCGTGGCCAAGGCGAGGTCAATTTCAGTCGCGGTAGAGTAGGGTTCGAGATCTTGTTGAGTTCTACGTATGTTAAACAGAATACAGCTGCCTTGTTTCTTTTATCTATTTCCAACGAGGATTGGCATCCAGCGCGATTTACATGGTACGGGCTCAGGGGAAGTCCACAGCCTCAAACAGGTCAACGGACATTTTGTTAACTGTAGCGAGAGACTAAAACGCAGCATTTTATCGTACTTCATTAGAGGGTCAAGGCACTAGACACTATATCCGACGTCTATTTACATCAGTGAAATACAAGTATCGCGATAACCAACATCGAGACGGCCTGGCCTTGATCGCCGTCGTAATCATCAAGATGCGGTTTTCTCAGCATCACTAGTCAAGGGCGACGTAAGATCCGCCTTCGGTTTGGGCTCCATAGAGTTGGGGCCGACCTTTTTAACACTTTTCCATTCCAGCAGGACGGCTGGGAGAGCACTCAGACAGGCCATGATCAGCGCAATCTGAAAAGTCTTGCGGAGAGCTCGATTATAGGCGTCAATAACTCTGCCGATGTGCTCGGCGGGGATGACACCCCGGAAACCTGTTGCACCAGCATTGATGACTTCCATGCCTGTTACTCCAGGAATTCCAAGGTCGTCGATGTAGTGCAATAACTTTTCGTTAAGCACATTGTTGGCGGCACTGATCAAAACAGCACCTCCCAGGCCTTGGAACAGCATCGATACCGAAATGCCCATGGGAATGTCACGAGGAGGCAACACAATCTGGGCCGCAACTTGGGGAAGTTGGAAGCCACAGCCAGAGCCAAAGCCAAAGAGGATCTGGTAGCCAATCCACTTGCCTGCGCTGGTGTTGGGTCCAAGAGTCGTCAGGAGACCGGCGCCGATAGGGGCAATGATCACTGCGAGGTAGATGAAAGGAACATAGTATCCGATCTTGCTTGTTCCAAAACCCGCAAAGAGGATACCAATAACGTTGGGGAGGATGAGAGGGATCGTGTCGATGCCGGATCTGAGGGCGGTTGCCCCTTTGACAGCCTGAAAGTAGATGGGGATGAAGTAGCTGAGGAGAAAGAAGGTACCTGCGAGGCAAAATGTGAACAAACTCGAGGCAAAGATTGTTCGTTGTTTGGCAATACGAGGTGGGACTATTATTGGTTGTCAGTTGACTACACATTTGGGGACTGCAGCAATCTTACCAGTCCCTGCCTCGCCCAGCCAGATCTGGCTGCAGACAAACGCAATAAACGTGACACCGAAGACCACAAACAGGGCAATTATCTGACTGCTGTTCCAAGCGTAAGTTGTACCTCCCCACTAATTCACGTTAGTAGCTAATCCAGTGACAAAAAGAACAATGCGTACCTGGAGAGTAAACAAAAGACAAATAATACTGGGCACAAACAGAACGAATCCAACCGGATCGAGGTTCCACAGGAGTCCCAGGATTCCTTGTTCTTTGAGAGGATTGGGCTTCGACGGCAGGTGTAGAGAAAAGACGATGAAAGCCGCCGAGACTGCGCCAAGAGGGAGGTTGATGTAGAAGCACCAGCGCCAGGATACCTTGTCGGTGAACGCTCCACCTACTAGTGGTCCAACGACAGAGGCGATTCCGAATATTCCACCGTAGAGACTTTGGTACGTCGCTCGCTTCTCTATGGGTGTAATGTTGGCGATGATGATGAGGCCGCCGCTGGAGATGCCAGCACATCCAATGCCTGCAATTGTGCGCTATGGATCTGGTGTCAGCAATACTCTACGCATAGAGTTACCAGCAGTTACTCACTCCAACTATGAGCATTTTTGAAGATTGAGCAGCTGCGCAGAGGACTGAGCCAATCTCAAAGATGAACAATGCAACAAGAAAGGTCCATTTGAGACTGAAGAAACGGAAAAACTTTCCAAAAGGCAGTTGGAATGCTTTCAATTATGAGATTTAGTTGACTTCGACAACTCTGGAAATGGGATACATACCACATTTGGTCAGAAGATATGATGATCCGTACCAGCCCACATCTTGCAGGGCGTGGAACTGGTCAGTAATTCGTGGGATGGCCGTGGCAATGATAGTGCTGTCCAATGCAACGCAAAAGAGAGAGATGAAGAGGGCAAATAAGGTCATGCCAAAGGTAAAACCTGTCGGATATGAAGGAGCCGGCGATGGCTGGACTGCGCTTGGTTGCGACATGGTTGGAGCTGAAGGTTGTATAGTTGGGGGTCTTGGTGAGCGGAGGTTGGAGTGAGACGATGGTTTCATGAAAAGAACTTTTCATCAGCCTATAATGGTCTCTATTCAGTTTATATAGTACCTCCAGGACATCTCTTGTTGGTTCTATCACACCGGAGGTGAAGCCATTCGGATACCGAAGATTCACCCCTATTGGTCAGATGAAATATCCCGGACCCGCAGCCAAGAGCTGCCTCACCAAGGCATCAAGCCAAAGAAGTGACCAACATCGGCATTGAAAGGCCGGAAAACTATTTGTGTCAACCCTAGGAGTGACAATCGGGCCCCAGGGCCGTGACGAGCGGCTCTCATGGATGGCGAATCCCAAATGCTGCGGCCCAGGCGATACTACCAGCCAGCTATCGCCCTCTGTATCAAAATGTTGGCTCACCACTCATATCACTTACAAGAGTTAATGAGAGACATCCCCGAAGGAAGCTTACTTTAGCTGATTGCTCTCTTAGTATTATCGCAGATCACAGGTGGCGATAGGATGCATGCATTAGATGATAAGAGGCCGACAGGAGGGCCATGCCTATTACGACCTTGAAGACCACACGGCACACGGAGATGATGACCCGAAGCGAAGGTACGAGATGAAAATGCAGTTTTAATCAGCTAGAGTTGAAACATCTATAAAGATCCTTTACGAACAAGTCGGACTAAATATGTACAGGTAGAAGCGAAAGTAATCCAACTCAACAAAATCAGCACTTGGAGCGGGGCACGCAGGCTCCGGCCTTTTACAATGTCAGCGGTGGTCATCAAAATGCAGCAGGATCACTCACATCGTTCAAGACGAGGCCCTTCTTGCAGAAGCATCCAGGGACGCAGAGGGTGATGCAAATACGGTCAGGGGACGAGGTACAGGTCTCGGGGCATGCGGAGCCGCAGTCGGTCCACACGCGATCAGCCTTGGAGAAACATTAGATCGAGGTCTTAGATAAAGACGACAAACAAGAAACACTTACGGGGCACTTCTGAGCCGGCTTAGGAGCAGGGCTGGCCAGGATGCCAGTGGCAAAGAGGGCGACGAGAGAGATGGAGAACTTCATTTTGACGAGCTGAGTTGATGTGATTCAAGTGTGATATGTTGGTGATGAACTGTGTGGAACTCTGGTGTGCAAAGAATGGATCTGCAGACGACCGACACCTTCTTATATAAAAATCTACCTCGCCCAAGCTTGCAGGGTAACCGTGTCAAAAATCACATTCCATGTCTTGGGCCGTTGTGAGGACGGCCGATTTACTCCCGCAAACGGCCCGCCACCACTAAGATTATCTCCACTCCCTGCATATCATCACCTCAGCCCGAGATACGAGCTGACTCTTGGACATGGATGAATCAGAGTTCACGATAGGCATTCCGTCTCTAGGCGGAAGATGGGGGATACCGAATTACCAGCTGCGGAGCGCGGGTGCCGACCAACAAGGCGGAACGTTTGGCCCGATTGGGCAGTGTAAGCTGACTATTTGCGGACGAATGTTTGATAGGATTATCTCCCAAGAGATTGAAAGCCCAGGTTACATCCCGGCAGTCGCTGTAAGCCACAGGAGAGAATACCTATACGAGTCGTCGAGAAGCTGAAAAAGTGCTCTGTTCTCCTGATCATGTGCATAAGCGTGTGGGCCTCGATGTCTAGCAATTTCAGCACAGAACCAATTATGACGGCGAGGCGTGTCTCACATTAACTCAGTACCGTCTCAGCTGCTCACATAGTCCACCCTCACTGCACGGCTGTTGGCCTGATCGTCACACGGGATTCGACAAGGGAGGGCCTAATCTGCCGTTGCTGGTTTGCATCGCCACCATGTCCAAATGGTGAATGATCTGAGCCTCTGCATATCTTGGCAGTTGTCACTTGCATGCCGCGCGGCCAGTCAAGAAACTCTACGCAAAAGTCCTTCTCAGCGTCACAAAGTTCATCGTTGGTAGATGCCCAGACTGACAAGACATGCTCCGCCTCACTTCGAAATGTGCCAAGATGAGGCATTTGAGGTAATAGGGTATCCAATGGGAGACCGTTCTCAAGCTGCAGACCAAGTCTGTACCCTTGGTCGACGAAGAAAATTTCTTGTCGATCCCTGGCCACGTTTCATTCAGCCAATGCAACATGAGAGTTGTGGCTGAAAGCCTACATGATCGAACTGATCTAGTCGACTCAGAGACGATAGGTCACATGGTTCCATTCAAGTCCAAGCTACGTGGGATGTTGTCATCTTCTCTTTGGCTTGTGAAGTCAGTTCAGTATTAAACATGCCAATCCAACTTCCACTTTCAAGTATCGGCTTGGGGCGGTTGCTTTCGGTCTCTAATCTACTGATAGTTGTCCTTTACGTACAAAATACCTGATTCGCGCATCAACACAACTAACATGTGAATTGCGGATAGACACGGGCCTCTTCATTGACGGATCAAGGCCTTCGGGGAGCAAGAATCGTGCTTCAGGCTCATCAAGCCACCTCGGTGAGTCGAAATGTCTCAGTGAACGTATTCTTTTTCTGGCTTTGATCTCAAAGCCTCCAATTTCCACATGAATAATGACGACGATATTTCGTATTGGGATCGCATCCAGCATTGACTCTGACAATTTTGAGACTCGGCTCCGCTACCAGGTTCTATCCGTGGCCGCCATGATGCATCTTCAAGCCTAGGCAGGATCCAGAAGGTGCAGAAACCTTCTTGTTATTCCCAGAACGATGTTTTTCTCAGTGGAAATTGCGTACAGCATGATAAGAAATTGAGAGTGCAGTACCGTACCAAGCTCGGGTGGTAGAGGAGGGAGACAAAAACAGCGGTGTTGTATTTGTTGGCATCTTCACAAGAAAACAAAGAGGCATTTCTCTTTATACCCTTCATTCTAGTAGCTATAGAAGGCTCACTCTATTTAGGGTCTGGCTTTTACGGCACTGGACTTCAATATGGCCATGTGTTGATGACAGTATTCTTGAATATTGTGACCAATGCCCTCTCATGATGATGAGCGAATGATCAACCATCCCACATGAAGCGCAATTATCACTACGCCAAGACCACAAGAATGGTATTTCCAAAGGTCTTGCCGAGTGAATCGAGGTGCTCGGCTGGTAGTAATCCCAATAGTGATGCAGCGAAAATGCAGAGCCGCACGTGAAATACTGTTGATCTCAGCACTTCCAGAACCCAAGAGTCTTCAATACAGTAGGGCCATGTTGGCTGAGAGTAATGAGACACTTCCATAAGTATCACCTAAGGAGAACTCTAATGAATGGTTACTTATCTTGGTTGCGTTGGGGGTCAGTTTTTTCTCCTCCTCGCCTACCAACTCAGCAAGAGCAAGCGGTAGCATCCAGATAGGCACTTTTGTAAGTCTTACTAAATTTGACTAATAGATATAAACCCGCACCACTCGTGAGTGCAGCCAGAATCAGTTACAGTCAGGTACTTTGGCTTACAAATGTGGTTGCCGAGGTATCACGGGGTTTGTTCAAAGCCCGATGGCCGAAGCCGAGTCGGCGACCAAACGTTGAATAATAACCATGCCTTGCCTTCCATGTCGACTTGTGTCACCTGCATGCCCTCACTTTCTTAAAAGAGAAGTAACATTGTTCAACAGCGATTATCGTATCTATTCCTTCACCGGACGGCAACTACTCGCCATCATGCCTTTGGCCAGCTCGGCTATCAAGCCATCTCTTGTCGAGATCGACAGCCTCGATATACATGTTCTAGTGAATGACGAGATTGATCAAATCTCGCCAAGCCCGAATTCTCGGGTCCAACACACACAGTCTTTCGCTGGGGTTCCTCTCAGCCGGGTCCCTGATCCTACGGCTCGTGGCGGGGCCAACTGGGAGATGCCAATGCGAAATATCTGCTGCGGTGCCCATGGCCTTTCCCTGTTTATTGTAAGTGTCGTGTTCCTTGGTCTTCACGCGTAGAGACTCATATCTCCTCCAGACGGCAACGAAAGACGGTCAACGCCGCACCCTGCTCTTTGATGCCGGGCCTGAGGAAGACGTATTTGAGAAGAATGCGAAACGGTTGAGGCTCCAGATGAGCGATGTGGAGGTGATTGCACTTTCTCATTGGCACCGAGATCATTCTGGGGGATTGCTTTCTGCTATTCGGCTCATCAATGGCAGCAAAGCCAACGGCGCTTCTGTGGCCGTCGCTCTGCCCCCGAATAAGCCAGACTATCGGGGTGTCATGTTTGACGAGCCTGTCTCTCTCGAAAAAGATCCTAGCCTTGAGGAAATCCAAGACGCCGGAGGGAAAGTGGAAGTGATGAACCACCCGGGTACTGTTCTAGATGGCATGTTTCTCGTCTCTGGCGACATTCCTCGGCGAACAGCTTATGAAGGCGGCATTCCTGGTGGCATCAGATATGATTCAGCAACCAAAAAGTGGACGCCGGACGAGTTGATCATGGAGGAGCGTTTTGTCATGTGCAAACTCAAAGGTGTGTTTCCAGCTTCCAAGTCATCAAGTTCTAATCGCCAATGCATACATGCAGGTAAAGGTCTGGTCATTTTCACCGGGTGCAGCCATGCCGGCCTAATTAATATCGCCAACAATGCCAGAGAGCTCGATGAAAGTCCTATCTACTCTATTGTCGGCGGTTATCACCTGGCGGATGCGTCTCCCGAGAAGATGGAGCAAAGTATCAAGGACCTGAAGGAACTTGAACCAGCTCTGCTCATGCCAGGGCATTGCACGGGATGGAGGTTCAAGGGACGAATTGAGAAGGAAATGCCTGGTCAAATGGCGCCCATATTCGGTGGCACCAAGTACACTCTCTAACTGATGAATTGTCCTTTGCGAGGCCATGGGGAAGTAAATAAGAGGACAAGAACGAAACACGACTAGTTTCGGATAAGCGGTATCATTGAATGGTGCAGAAGTGAACAGTGAGCACAACAAAAAGCAAAAAGAGAATCGAGGACATGTTACAGTCCTCGAATGTTGCTGTGCCTCCACCAGGGATCGAACCTGGGACCTTGTCATTACTAGTGACACGCTCTACCACTGAGCCATAGAGGCTGGCTTCTGATTGGTCAAGCGGAAGCGAAAATGGCGTTGTGTGAGAGCGAGTCGAATATCCAGACACCACTCGTCAAATGCTTATGAGAATGAAGATAGTGTGGGAAAGAGGTGGGATGCTATGATCCTATGCACTTCAAGAATTAGATTAATCATTCTTTTATCTAGGATCAAGTTCTGACTCGTCGCCCATTGCATAGTGCGAGCAAGATCACGCGACTAGATCAACGAAGAGACTAACTCCTGTAGCCCACAACGCTCAGTCCCAAGATTCTTATACCAGTGGTGGAAATCAAGTGGCCAGGCTATTTATAATGCGAAGCGTTCAGTATGACTATCTAGGCTCCATGAAGCAACGCCTGGGACTTATCAGGGCTCTCAGGAACTCAAAGGCGAATCACGCAGGGAAGCTGAAGTCTGCAGTATGACCTGATGCGAAATCATCATGCTTACGTCAATAACTACATTATTTACTAGTGCATCTAACTTTTCCTTCGTCTTTGCAGGGAGTGAAAAGTGAAGTGCCCTACCAGACAATATCTTAAAGTCTTACCTTCTAGGCCTCGAGACTCATAGTCTTGCTTGACATGCACTCGATTCACTATAGTATGGATCGATGCACAACAATTACCAAGAGGAAGACCCATACTGATTGCGACTTAGATAATGAAAATAGCGAAAAAAGAAATACCCCATGTACAAATCTTCTTCATTGCAAAGCTGAGGAGATGCGCCTTGTCTTGGAACCAGCCCATCCAACGGCGAGGTTAGGCATGCAGCCAAGGGGTGAGCGACACGAACAGGAACAGTCAGAACGAACTTGTAAGGTTAGCCGATACATAAGCAGAACTCTTGATTTTTTCAACCTTGTGTTTCAAAGTTATTTGCCCAAACGAGCTGTGGTTGTTTATTCAACCATCAGCCATTGCTCAAGAATCATCGCCAGTATTTGCTGCCTCCACGTCGACTCCCAGCACAGCCCCTCGGAGCAGTCCATGAATCTTGTATTTTTTGTATTATTCACCCAAGAGCAAGTATATAAACATTCACCTGCACAGTCGCCTCTTGAGGGACATTCCACCAGCAACAGTTTGTTTCTGTTTCCACCTAGCTACATGCACAACCAAGTCACAAGACGGAATTCGGATGTTTCAATACCGTTTGCCCGACAACTCCTCTTGGAGGCGTCATTGATATCAACAACAATGTTTCAAATATGATGATGGACGAGGATGCCAAGATAGTGCGATACGAGGACGCACGTGGCTATCAGATCAGCCAAGACTGCATTGCGCCGTGCTCTTCTCCAACTTCTCCAACTCATCAGCGGCTCAGTCTTGGCCTGGCACTTCACCCTGGCTGCTTCGGCAATGCATCTCGCCAAGGAGGCTTGGCGATGCAGCCTCCAATATCCTGGCACCAACGACAGCCAAGAAAAGACGTCTGCTTCATGTATCTGTGCGAGATGTAGACTATTTGAGTTATCACTGAACGGTCTCTTCCAAAATTTTCATTGTTTGGTCTGTGCTAAGAAGACGGTGAGGCGTTAGCCAAAGTGGTGCCATGTTGATGAGCGCGGCTGTTAGTGGTGGTAACAGCAGCCTACTCGTTCCATCCACTTCTTCACTCCTATCACGGCACACATGCCTTTCTTTTACCGTTGGACAGAGTTACGGCTACTTTTATCCTATTTCAGGCTACTCAAAAATAGAATCATGGGTTCTCAAGTATGAAAATGGCTCGGGCGCTAAATGGTCGGTTATAGGGCTTAACAGCCTCACGCTGGGGAACGCCTCTGTCCAGCTACGAGTTATCTCTACTCTCCTTCATGTCCAGGTGCTTGGAACCTGATGAAAGTTTGTTCTCTTTTATGTTCACAACGTATTTATGGCGGTAGAGGAGATTCGACCTTCCTATTTTGAGAGGCTCTTAGTGCACTTCGTGCAGATATATGCTCCGTAGGCGTTTCCCGTTACTAACGTACCAGTTAGTATGGCAGGTTTCTTGATCTCCTACCTCCATTTCTCTCAATAGCGCAAACTCTTCTACTCAGGCGGTAGCCTTTTTAGGGTGCTCACGACACCATCTCGAATCTGAACTAAGCGTTGTTTTCCCCCGCGTTGAGAACCCTTTCGGCATCACGATTGTTGATCCGGGGAAGGCTATTTGATGGGTCAAGTTCTCTATTACGTACAACATCTCAGGATCTGTAAAAGATGGAGAAGGCTTCGCGTGCTCGCCAAGGTTGAGTTCTTGCTACGTAACAGATCCAGAGGAATCGTGGAGAGGAGAGCCCACTGAAAAAAACGGACGCGACGCGGAGAAAATGTCCACTGAAAAAGGTCGTGACTCACGACAACGCGCTCAGGCCGTTGAGAGACCTCCCGACTGTGGGAATGCCAGGCATTTACTCGCGAGGGAAGTCTAGTTATGCTTACTGTCGAGTATGGAGAAGATGTTACGTACGGATCTGATGGGATCTTGAGCCTGGAATGCGATGATGGAGATTCACAGAACGTGCTTCGTGCTTCACGAGTGTGCTCCGACTGTTGGAGAGCGATTGACCAAGTTTGGACAACTGGCCCAGATGACAAAGAATCATGATTCTCATTCTCTTACGCCCGCTCAGGGGCACATGTTGGGTTTTGCTTACGCCTTGTCGTGACACATTGTTACCCTGGCCACCTGGAGTTTCGGGGAGTGGCCGATGGAGTGGAACTACGATGATCCCCCGTAATAATTTGGTATTTTTTGGTGGTTTTTGGTGTCGCAAACAACGTTTTAATCTTTACTGCTAAAGGCAACATTGAAATTAACTTTGCAGACCTTTTTGTAGCTTCAAAATAGCCTCTTCATCGCAAATCCATCGCAAACCATCACGTGTAGGGTAAGACGTTCCCGGCGGACTCTCGGCTTGCGGCTCATGACCAGGGGCATGAAACGGGAGGCCCGAAGACGCTAGACCCCAAAGGAGAAGGTGTTTATGCATCTTCCCATGCTTGGCGATCTCTCTGCTCATCCGTGGATCCGTCGCCTTCGAGAAAGACAAAAATCACTCGCAGTTCCATCACAAGCCGCAGAGCCGTCAGTGCTCAACAATCTCGGCTGCCTCTCTCACGGGCCGACCGGTTCTGGAAGGTCGACCGGCTTCGGAGGCCCGGGTTTAACTATTCGTAATGGAAACTTGGTTCCGCCTGGTTTCGGGTGGAGAGGGTTCCTCTCTATCCTTGACGGGTCCGAGGCGGAAGTGGTCGCTACTCGTTGGACCAATGTGGAGAGCTCCTGAATTGTGGAATCTTTAACGTCACGGAATCCAGTATAATGTCATTCGCCTTGGTGTTTTGTTACGTACAGAATACGATTGCATCTCTCAGCTTGGCCTCTCTCGCCTGATTCTTGTCTGCCATCCTGGACCTGTTCTCGCCCCTTTGTCCTGCTCCACGGGTCTCCTCTCTACCCCATTCGCCCTCGTCTTGGCTTTCTCAACCCCATGGGGGACAAGACGGTGATGGGGCCCAGACGTTTCCCCACTCCCTATCGCGCCTGGTTAACCAACAGCAGACAAGACTCGTTCCATCCTTCGCCCTCGAGCTGCGCCCCGACAGGCCCAATCCCCTGGATCCCGTCACCGTTCGCTCTATCGTAATGTTCGTCATGAACTAACACGTAATAAGGTGCTTCGAGACTGATACCTGACCCGGTCAATGCTCAACGCGGTCGAGGTATAAGTTGTCTTTGGCCAGACGCTTTATTCCCAACTTTACTCCCTCACTCTTCACTCAATACCTTCTTCGCCTCTTGGCTCCTCTTCCTTTAACCTTGTCAATCCTTCCTTTCCAGACTTGCCTCCTCCCATCCATCACAATGTCGACCTCCTCTGAGAAGGACGTAAAGAGAGACTTCGGCCAAGATGTCGAATTCCAGCCCACCCAATCACACGCCGACGAGACCATTGCCCACGATGCCGTCTTTGGAGAAATCACTGACAAGGGCCCCAATTACCGCAACGTGAGCACGCCTATTCCCGGAGACGAGACGCTAGAATTCTTCCAGAAGGCGAGCTAACGCTGCTGCAGGTCGGTTGGATCGGAACTGTCGCCCTCATGATGAAGACCCAGATCGGACTTGGTGTCTTGTCTATTCCCGCCGTATTTCACTCTCTGGGCCTTGTCCCTGGCATGGTTGCCCTCATTGCCATTGCTGTCATCACTACTTGGTCTGGATACGTCGTCGGTACCTTCAAGCTTCGACACCCCGAGGTCTACGGCATTGATGATGCTGGCGCTCTCATGTTTGGCCGCATCGGTCGTGAAGTCTTTGGCATTGCCTTCTGCCTTTGTATGCCCACCGCCAGACATTCCATTGCGTTCAATTGGTTGCTAACTTGTATAGTCTGGATCTTTGTCGCCGGCTCTGGTATGCTCGGTATCTCGATCGCCCTGAACGCTGTCTCCATGCACGGTGCATGCACTGCCGTCTTCGTCGCCGTCGCCGCCATCATCGGCTTCGGTCTTGCTAGCATCCGAACCCTGGGCCGCATCAGCTGGATCGCCTGGGTTGGATTGATCTGCCTTATCACTGCCATCTTTACTGTCACCATCGCTGTCGGTGTTCAAGACCGTCCCGCTGATGCCCCCAAGGAGGGCACCTGGAAGTCGGACTACAAGATCGTCAACAGGGACACTCCCTTCACCGAGGCCATCTCTGCCGTGTCGTCGCTCATCTTCGCCTATGCTGGCACTCCCGCTTACTTTGCCATTGCTGCTGAGATGCGCAACCCCCAGCACTACACCCGATCTCTCATCGTCTGCCAGGCCGGCATGACCATCACTTACATTGTCATCGGATGTGTCGTTTATGTCTACTGCGGCTCTTATGTTGCTACCCCCGCTCTTGGTTCTGCCGGTGCCATGATCAAGAAGGTGGCCTATGGTCTTGCCCTGCCCGGTCTCATTGCCTCGACCACCCTCGTCATTCACGTAAGTGACTTCTTTGTCTCTCATCTGTCTTGATCAGATCTAACAAGCAACTAGTACTCTGCCAAGTACGCATTCGTTCGCATGCTCCGCGGCTCTAAGCATCTCACTTCCAACTCTCTCACCCACTGGGCCACCTGGCTGGGCTGCACCACCACTGCCACTATCATCGCCTACCTCATCGCCAGTGGCATTCCCGTCTTCGGAGGTCTGGTGTCTCTCGTCGGCGCTCTCCTCGGAACCCTGATGTCCTTCCAGCCCATGGGCTGCATGTGGCTCTACGATAACTGGGGTCGTCGCCGTGAGGCCACCCTTGGCTGGTACCTGATGGTTGCCTACAGCGTCTTTGTTGTCGTCTCTGGCACCTTTTTGATGATCGGTGGAACGTATGGTTCTATTGTTGGCATTATCGACTCGATGAAGGAGACTGGCGGCTCTCCAGCCTGGGCCTGCGCCGACAACTCCAACTCTGTCTAAGCTTCAACTACTTTGTTTTCTTGTCGAGTATTTAGCCTGTAATTGATATTTGCGAAGCGTCGCTTTACTGCGCTCTGCCTTTCGAGAGAACACAAGTCCTACCCTGAGGAATGTGCTTTGCTTCTTAAGATCAATAGTGTTTGTTATTTCTCGGCTCTTCACTTCTCATGGCGCCAGAGCACGCTGGACTGGACACAGCGGCAAAGAAGAGCATCCAGACATGGACCGCAACCTCAATGGCCAGCGGCAAGATACAGCTGAACTTGCCAGTAGATCGAGACAGGCGGCGATTTTGCCTCCTGTGGAAAATGTCTCAGAACACTGCCACTTCTCTTGGCAGTAGCCACTTTCCTCCGGCATCGGCCACCATGACGTATCGCGTGTTGCCCGGTCAATTTGTCTAAACAGTCTTGAACAGGTACGTCATACCCTAGATATGCATTCTGATCACTTGGCAAATGATACTCGTAGAGCTGAATCATCTCGCGTGACAACATCGGTGGGCTCTATCTCGTGGGTTTCGCCTCGGAGGGTCATATGAAAGAGTGAGACATCTCAACATAAAGGCACAGCCAGGGAGGATTAAATATTCAACTCCAAAACCTGGCCGTGATCCAATTGACTGATATCTCCCTTGGATACCAGGGCACAAGTATCACGTGTGCTTCTTCCCTCCCATCCAAAAACGGTTCAGGTTGCGTGGTCTAGTTGGTTATGGCATCTCGCTCACACCGAGAAGGTCCCCGGTTCGATCCCGGGCGGAACCACTCTTTTGTCCTCATTTGCGATATTTCTTTTTGCGTTTGCATCTTTTTGATCAGTTCAACTATTTCCCCCGTTTTCTTCCATCTCTCGGTCGTTTGCACGATCAAGGGCGGCGGCTATCATCACCCAAGTCGCATAAGAAACGCCAGCCTTTCTGTGTCACTATCTCAGACGAAACCACCAATGTGCACGAGACCTCTCTCAATCTAATTGACTAAACAGCTCTGGGATATACACTTCATTCCTCACTCACCATTCAAAGAATCTCGAAGCTGCAGAACTGTGCTCTAATGCACTGTGTCGCCGCATCGTAGTACTTGGGATGGCGATCCCGAAGCTTGCCCTTGCAATTCGCCTTCTCGTAGAAGAGAAATTCGGCAGGGCCAGGGATAAAGCCACCGCCAGAAAGTCCCCCAGACCTGAAAGAGTCCCAGGCTGGTAGCGCATCTGCACCGACCGTGATGCAGCTGCCGTATCCAACACGGCCGCTCAGGCTTTCCCTACCTTGGCAAGCATGGCCGTTCTTCCACACCGTGAAGTCGATGTTGATGGCGTTGCTGACTGATGCCTGGGCTATCAGAAGGAAAAGGACGCTGAGATAGGTGGAGAGTAGCATGATCTGAGAACGCCAGTCGGTGGATCGCATTCAAGTGAGTCATTGGGTTCTTACTGAATAGCTGGTCAACGAGCTTGCCGAACGGTACTTGATATGCTATTCCAAAGTGATCTAGTGGCAATTAGCCAGAGCTTGAGATGATGGAGATAGGTAATTGAGAACGGATCGTACGTTGTTGTTGGTAGACTAGAAGTTGCCTGATTCTCCAAGAGCTGACAACATTACGTAGATATACACATATATACTCTCAACCGTCATCTTTAGCGATGTTTTACTAAACTTGAAAGATATCTTCTCGTACTTCGTCAACGTTACCAATTTGTTGGTCATCGCATTTCTATGCAACCGTTCCTGAAAGGGCACGATTGTGTCGAGATACCTTCCGAGGGTTTAAGCGAGAGATGCGATGCTACCATGATTGGTTGATGCTCAATACCTATGCAAGACAGTAGCGTTTGAAAGGGTTGAACGCGCTAAAGGCGAATATCTAATTAACTTACTTGGCTATGTTAGTTTGCCTTGACCTGAGTAAGATGTGGTGTATAAGATGACAACAAATTTTGGCCAGAGTGGAAGCGCTTTGCTGATGACACATGGTTACCTGCAGACATGAAGGCTTTACTTGACAGATGCTACCTTCCGCAACTGGATCGTTTGTAAGTCGAAGAATAATGAAAAAATGTCGCAATGCATGACACACAAAGAAAAGGCCGCATGGAAGTGCCTGCTAATGTTCTCTGCCGTGTTTTCAGGCGGCGGATATCAGCTCTTACGAAACTTTGACTGAGACGTCCTGGGCTGACGTTCTGAGATTATCCACATTAAGAAGGTCGCCAGGATTTTCTTGACCAGGATGAAAGGATCTAATGCGTCCATAGCGCAGCGTACATGTCGGTAGATACTCGTGTGTCTTGAATCATGCTTTCTTACTGTAGTGGTTCACTCGGACTTTCCGGGCTTGGTGCGTTACATACACAGAGAGGCTTCTGGGGGCTCAAGATGCCAGCCAAACAATTGCCATTCTATTCCTGATAACATTCCGTGCCAACCAGGGCGTGGGGGTTTTCCTTCTGTCTGCTTGTTGTTGATAGTCGGCAATGGTGTTGAGAACCATGTTTATCCGCTTCTACCCAGACTAAACTTCGGCCTAGACCGGTTTCGCCGAGCTTGACCGGGAAATTGCCGAACTTGCCGGGACTTGGCTTGTCATCTCCTCCCTATGAGGGGTTCCCTGGCACATCTCCAACATTGGTGCACGAGGCTGCAGGAAATCCTATTCATCGTCTGTGACACCGTCAACCCTGCCATTGATTGATCAATTGGCGTCACTGGAGAGCATTCGTTTTGTATCATGTCGTTTGTCACCCGTCTCAGGTCATCCGGGGTCCTTAGGCCACTGTTTACCGCCTCGAGAACTCAACTGCGCTGCTACACATGCACAACTCCTCGGCAAAGCCAGGATACCTCTACCGTCTCCAAAGATACAGCGCCACTCGATTCAAGATGGTTTTCTAACCTCCAGGCGCGAATCGAAAAATTGAGAAGCTCCAAGTACCCACCCGAATGTGTCTCGCAAGCCGAGACGCTCTACCAGCATACCACAACAGACTGGATCGAGCTTTTGGCAGGCAGAGAAGGCTTCCTTACCGATAAAAGCTGGAGAGCTTTGGACCATTATCCATTACTGTGGGGAGACATGGTATGTATCCGTCTACGACTACAGCGGATGAGTAGTTGCTAACAAGGCTCGTGCAATTAGGATAGCATGGTATGTGACCTCTGATGTTCCAGCGCATGATACTGACAATCTTGGCAGGGTTCGCACCAATAAATTTGCACTCAAAGCTCGGCCGCGTTATGCTGACTGCTCTAGGTCACGTAAATAACGTCATGTATAACAAATACGTCGAAACGGCAAGGGTTCGCTTTGTTAAGCACCATGCAGAAGAGGCCGCTACGGCTGAGCAGCGGAGACAATGGGATGACCTACCCACGCCGCGAAGTCTGGGTCTCATCCTGAAGCGCATCACAACCGAGTTTAAACTGGTATGTATTCACCGTGAATGATGTACTGCATGTCGACTAATGTCATTTGCCGAAATAGCCACTGACGTTTCCGGATCATGTCACCGTCCTCTACAAGTTGTCTGAACGCCCACGCTATGATTCTACCTCGTTGATGATGGAGGGCTGGATCTTGTCAGATCAGCATCGCCGGTTGGCTGCGAAATGTATCGATGACACGGCCATCTACGACTACACGACGAGCAAGAAATCGGTGCTGAAGCCGTTTATGGTTGAAAAGTTCCAGGAAACGTTTGACAGACAGACAGAATCCCAGATCAAGTGCGACAAGGATGCAAGGAGTGTAATCGCGGCCGTTGAAGGCCTCGAGAGACAGTTTCATTAAAGATGCTAGAACCAAAGTAGAATTAGTCTGGGTTGGTCTCTATGAGGATTTCAGCTACAAACAGCCGACAAAATAGCAGGCTGAAACCGCCTTAAAGGCTCGAAGCTATATAGGTCAATTGATCACCTTTCTATAGGCGTGATTGCCAAGAATATTCACTCCTGATCGAACAATGTTGGGGTGCGCGCCTGAGACCGGGATGACGGGCAATGAATGTACCTAGCCCATCATTCAGGTTGCCTCAAAATAATGGGTTAAATCTTCTATTTAAGGTGGGCAATTTAACGGAGTTGGGTGATCAAAATCCACCTACAATGGTGTTGAGATTGTCAAAGTGGTCAACCGGGACTCCGGGAGATTAATAGTTATACTTTGAGTATTGCCACAGTAGATGAATTAGAACACCGGACTACAGAGGAGGAATGCGATGCTGGGTGTAGCTCTCCACTCACCGAAGATATCTACACACAGTGAAAATGTAGGGTCTCAAAGTCTTGCCTCAAAAGAATGGGATTAGAAACCCTATGATACACACCCAGAGTTCAATGATGCAAAGAAATACAAACATGAGCTACAAGACAAGAAAGAATCAACGCGATAACTTCTGAAACACTCTTTCGGCTTTATCCTCAATCTATCCAAGTCAGCTCCGCGTCAGCGAATTAGACATACGAGTCAACTTACAGATGGGTAACGCTTAAAGGTCAACCACACAACCATGGTCAGCCCCAGCGTTGAAAAGGCAAAGGGGAGGTAGATCCACCAGGGCGGATTTGACTCTAGAACGTTGACATTCATTCCGAAAAGACTCTGCATCTTGGTCAGAACATCCTTACGTGGGGAGTTTCACGGTTATACTTACCGAAACAAAAGTCAATGGGAGAAAGATGAACTGAATCACGTACTCTGTTAGTTGAATGTCCCTCAGTGCGGCCAAAATACGGACTGTGATCCAGCTCAGACGCTTCATGCTCACGCTTGTCGAGGTAGACTTTTGGGCTTCACGAATGGAAGTCAAGTTGAATTCCTAGTACTTTTGGTTACCACTGCGTCAATCATCGGGTTGCTAGCTCACTCACCAGCCCAATGAGCTCTTGAGACGTGCCTCTTAGATTCTTGACGCCTTCGGCGAGATACTCGCAAAACTCGCTGAGGGCAGTCTCGAAACTCTCCAATTCCGCTATATCCTCCTGTTGATGGAGAGGTATTTTCCTGGCGTGTGAATTACACTGACCAGCCGCGAACAATGCACTCAACTTGACGAGGTCATGCCTCTGTTCGTTAGCAATCTTCTCTAATTGGACCCATAGCAATGCGTCTTGGAGGAGGCCATCGATGAGACGATGGTTCCTTCCTCTGGATCCCAAGATTATCGAACGCTGAATAAAGTCTTAGCAAAAACATCACACTCCGTCGTTCGCTTATGAGAAAAACTTGCCATTTCAAACTGGCGGTCGTTGGTCGTCTGGAACGTACGCATCCATTCCTCCCTGAGAGTCTGCACAAAAGGGTTAAGCAAGTTGCATATATTAGTCGTGCGCTCTGCGTGTTGAGCAGTCGTTATGAGAGCTGTCGACTCTAGCGTAGTCATGGGCGTGCGTCCTTCGGAGTCCTCCTTAGACCAGTCCTCCGACTTAACCATTGTCCATAGAAGTACATGGGGATGAGTGTTGATCTTATTGTAAGGTTCGTGTTGATCCGTATCAACCCACCCATCTAAGTCGCTTCCGACGTCTTGGTATAACCTGGGGCAAGTTGTGACGAATCGACAGGCGATAAAGTCTAGAGGACAAACATGTTAGGTTATCTTTCTACATGCAGCGAGACTGGAACTAACTCCGCAATATATACTGCTCCTCGAACGCTTCGAACTCAGACCTTCTCGGCATTAAGGTCCGGTGCAGCGACCAGCCAGGACCATAACGTGATTCTTCCACACATTGCCACCACTGGCAGTAGAGGCCCCGTTGGCCAGTGATCAAAGACTGGTGTTCGTTAAGTAGTCTAACATATCCAGGCATGTTAGTTCCCGATTACCCAAGGAAAGGGGATTCTTACAAAAAGCCATGTTTGTTGAGATCAAGATTTCCCGTCCTTGACACTTTTGGGAAGAGCAGAAAGTTATTGAAGGTCAATTCAGGTGCTGAAGCTCGCAGGTCGCTGGTTGTCATCAGGTTTACCCCTTTCTCATTGTCGAGTATATGCACGTCGGCATTTCTCAACACGTCTTTCACCGTTTCAGTCCATCGAGATCGGTCCAAACACGTTGGAAACACTATCTTGGCGACGTTATAAGTGGTGGAGTTCCGAAAAGAGTTCTCCAGGGCAGTGTGGCCTTCGACGTCAGGAATATCGCCCTTGGCCCCGCTGGCTACAAGCAATTGGGCAATCTCGCAATCGGGTTCTCTATCGCCACTAAATGCAGGAGTCGTACACCTGTATAACCTTGAAGGGGGGGGTGAATCGCCGCGAATAAGAGGCCTTCGAGTGAGGCTGTGTTGCGAGATGCAGAGGAGTTCGGCCCCAGTCGTCTTGGTGGTTGACCGTCCTCTTTGCAGGCGATTCGAGTAGGCGCTTCAGGGCCTGTTTATTTCTGCAAGAGACTGCAACATGAAGGATCGTACTTTCGGATGGAAGGCGTTGTCTGGGTTCCAGATCCGTCTCGTCTTGGACATGTCCTCCGTCCACCATGAGGTCGAGCGAGTTGTCAAGGCCCTTCACCACAGCCAAGACTAATGCAGGGTCAAGACCGTTCTCGTGGCAGTAGATATCTGCACCCTTCTCTAAAAGCATGCGGACGCACTCTATTTGAGGGTCTGCCACTTGAAGAGCAATTTCGAGGGCAGTGCTATCTCCTGGGAGTGGGATGTTGACGTCTGTGCCTTTCTCAATCAGGGCCCGAACGGCCTCGATGTTTCCTGTCTCGATGGCATCCTTGAGGTTGGCAGCATCTGATACGCCAGGGGCTATTGAGGTAAGCTCGACCGGGTTGGAAGCTTCAGTTGGCGGATTTACCGGGGTCCTGTTCACCGTAGCGGCCATGGCTGCCGGCATTTGGAGTGGACAGAAGCATGATTGAAACCCAACCCAGCAAGGCATGAATCAGGCTTATCTACCCCTGCCAATTGCTGACTTAATCTTGGTTCAGCTGTTCACAGCCTGCATCAACTCATTGCCAGCCCTCAGCCACAGTGTGCATGATGAGCCACGGCTTGGCTTTAGCCGGGTTTATGCTTCTCCGGGCTGGAAGCTAGAACTGGAAATCTCGTAGACGGCAGAGCTCGAAGTTTTCTTGTCAAGTTGCTCAGAATTATCATTTATTTTCCTGGCATTACGAGTTACCGTTGTAACATAGGGTCTTGTGTAGACAACAAGTGGGAATACCCTGCATCGTGTGCTGAAGTAAGTAGCTTAGTTAAATAACCCGACGCCTCTTCTTGACCACGGTTCACCCCTGGAATGGGATAAAGGGCTGCTGGCAGGGCCGGCACTTGGCTTGAAATCTGACCTGAAGAAACGGGCCAGAAAAGGAGGCAGCCGGAGTAGCAATCGCCGTTTAACCATGTAGGGTTGCTAAAGGTGTATGTTGGTACAAATGAACTCGCAGATTGGTATTAAGTAGGTTCGCTATATCGTGTCTTGGACCACATCTAGTCTCTATCCGCCTCGTGGAACGACGTTCTCACCACATCCACTCTCTTTGCAATACCCCGAGATCCATGGCTACCAGGATCGCTCTCCGCGTCACTCCCCTTGACCGACTCAATGATACGCCGCTCATCGCTCTTTCGCCCAGTAGTTGTTTCAGGGCCACTGACGGAAACAACCTGGTGTGTCCTTGTCGTGCCCCTCCAAAAGCTCGGGTGGGCGTTGGCAGACATGTTAGACAGGTTATATCCCTTGGAGTGATCCCCAGGACCGCTAAAGTAGTTGGAGCTCTTCTTTGTAGAGCCGAAAATACGCGGGAATAGCTTGCCCAAGGGCCGTCGAAGTACTGGCAAGCAGGCACTGATGATTCCGAGGTTGGCTTCAATCAACGTCCACATGCCGCGTTCGATAAAGTTGTAGGTGATATCTTCTTTGTTCTTGAGCGAATTCTGTACGGATGTCGTTCGAAGGATGGATGCGATGGTGACACTGAACAACATGTTAGCCTGGTAACGTAGTGTACAAAGGATACTCACAAGCCACCCAAGAGAAAGACGCCGCAAAGCATTAGTCTCTCTCGAATATTCATCTGAAGGTGCATAATGGAGCCAATCGGCAGAGTCAAGACCATAATGTCTGTGAGAATGTTCATGACGGCATAGGCAATCCAGAACTTGTTGGAGTCGATACACTTGGCTTCAATCGCCTTGTTCCAGGCAGCCTCGATGGGAACACATTGCCAGATTGTTGCACCTACTCCACCGATGCTCCAGCTCACAATGATGCCCATGACGACGTAGCAAGCGATGCGGAAATTCTTGGTGGGGAAAAGGCGTAGGTAGAGAAGAATGGCGGCCACCTTGTTGAGACAGACAGTCACCTTGTAGGGAGTCTGCGCGATGAAGAACATCTTGAGAGCTGTGCGTAGCTCTTGTTTCTCGAGATCGACCTTGTGCATTCCGTATCCGTTCTGTACAGCTAACTGCATGGCAGCAGAAACGATTATTGACGACAGCTACCGACATGGTTAGACGTGAGCTTTTAACTGACAGATTCGATTCGCCTTACCAGAGACACAACGATAGCCGCATCGTCAGATCCTAGCTTGTGCATGAAGAAACGCGTGGAGCACCTGGCGATCACAAACAGGCCTGCGGTGATGATCATGACCAAAGATGTGATGTACAGCTTCCAGCCCTGGTTGTCGACCCCGTCGGCGGGGAACCCCATACCGTGAGCACCCATTTTGATGCTGTTGAGTGAGTTGAACTCGAACCTCTGGTTCGACTCGAAAGTGTCTCAAGTTCATATATGAATCCTTCGGGGGCGGTGGAGTGACTGCCATCTTGGCCGTGGTGCCATCAATGTGTATTCGCCTTCCTCTAGTTTCAACCAAGGAAGGAGTCGGATGGGATAGACGGGCGTCTTCCTCTGAACCCGAGGTCACATCGGCCCTTGCAGAAGCAAGCAACTCTTTACCGAACATCCCGCCCTGGCCTCAGCGTCGGCTTTCGCGTGGCACAGCGGAAATGACTGCCCAAAGAGACAAGGGACCCTCTTTTTGACAAGGTGCCAGAACCAGGTGTTCATGCGGCAGTGTGGCACGACTAGACGGTCGTTCGAGTAGAATGGCATTGGTGGACTATGGAATCTCTCAATAGGAGCGTTATTGGTGGGCTTGGACCCGATGGATTGGTCTCAATTCTTCCGATGTCACCTGTGCGGCACTCGTTCGCCTACATATGGTGCTGTATCCCCTGCTATCGTCACCGGCTCACTGGGTCTGGAATCACGCATATGAATGCCAAGTCGACTGACATGACGCGTTGGGAAAAGGGAGCGACATAACCCTTGTGAGCTGAGACAGGGACAACCTTGGGTGTGGCCATGCAACTGGAGCCCTCTCCCGTGGTCTCGGATAGAGCACTGATACCGACGCACGTGGCTATCCGACATAAAGCCAGCTCATTCCCGACCTCGAGTTAGAGTTCTTCGGTAAGCGACTCAAAGATGCTCTTCACAACCCTTGCCCTATGGGCCAGCCTCGCGGCTGCTGCCCCCGTGTGCGACACGTCCAACTTCATCACCGTCGACACGTCCAACGGTCCCATCACGGGTCACCTCGCAGACAACTCGGCGTGCGTGGTCGAGTACCTGGGCATCCCGTATGCAAAGCCCCCCGTCGGCAAGTTGCGCTTTGCGCCCCCTGAGCGCTTCACCTCTAGGGAACCCTACAAGGCGGCAAAGTTTGGCTACGACTGCCCCTTGTCGCCTAGCAAGAAGGTGGATTATCCTGACATGACGCCTCAGGCGCAGGATATTATTTCCTACTTTGCCAGTAACGCCGGCACTCCTCAGAGCGAGGACTGTTTGACTCTCAATGTTTGGTCCAAGGCAACGTCCAACTCTGCCAAAGCAAACAAGCCAGTGTTGGTCTTTTTCTACGGCGGACGTAAGTACCACTTGGCCTTTAATTTATTCTGAACCACACTGATAGTTTAGGCTTCGCTATTGGAAACACCAACAGTCCTTTCTACAACGGCAAGTACTTTGCTGATTCTGAGGACATTGTTGTCGTCACCGTCAACTACCGGATCAACATCTTTGGCTTCCCCGGAGGCCCTGGAGAATCCAACCTGGGCCTTCGCGATCAGCGTGCTGCCGTGGAATGGATCCGTGACAACATCTGGCGATTTGGAGGCAACCCTACCAAGATCACCATCGCTGGCCAGTCTTCTGGTGGCGTGGCTGTTGACTACTGGACCTACGCCTACAAGCAAGACCCCATCGTCAACGGTATCATTGCCCCATCTGGAAACGCCTTTAGCTTCCCCGTCAACGCCGAGGGCGTCCCTGAGAAGAACTGGAACACGGTTGTCTCCGCTGTCGGATGTGGAGATGCCAAGGATGTCATGGCCTGCATGCGCGAGGCCGACTGGGAGGATATCAAGGCGGCCGCCGCCACTGTCAGGCCTACCTCGAGCTCTAGCGTCCTCCGGTCCATCCCTCCCTTCTACCCCAAGCCCGACGGCAAGATTGTCTTTTCCGACTATGTCAGCCTGACCAAGACTGGCAGCTTTTCCAAGGTTCCCATTCTTATGGGCCACAACCACAACGAGGATGGCTACTACCGTATTCCCGCCTACGGCAACGGCATCACTCCCACAGACGCCCAAGTGACTTCTTTCCTCCTCGAATCTTTCACCTGCCCCGTATCCTACCAGTCCAAGGCTCGGCGCGGCCACGGTGTATCCACATGGGCCTATCGATACCTTGCTGACTGGGATAACACGCGTCTGTTCCCTACCAGCGGAGCCTACCACGGTGTGGATCTGCACATGATCTTTGGGGCCTCTGGAGACGTCAGCGGAATTCAGCCGTCGGCCGACCAGAAGAAGCTTACCAAGATTATGCAGCACGCCTGGTTCACCTTTAGCGACAATCCTACCAAGGGCTTGACTCAACTTGGATGGCCGCAGTTTGATCCCAACGGCAAGACTCTGATTGAGCTGGGCAAGGGCACCAAGCCTGCTGTTAGCTTCGTGAAGCCTTCGGTTTATGATGCGCCCTGCTCTACCATCACAATGGGTGCTCTCAGTACCTCCTCATAAGTTCGCAGAGCGCTTTCCAGAAGCTGGCGGCTGAGTTGCATTCGATATTAAAATTTCATGCGTGCAGTGTTGGGAATCCTTTGGTTATATATACATACTTTCCCATATGGTGTTTCAAATATAAATCACATCACGCAACCTATGCATCCTGCTTCATTTTCCATCGTGTCCCTTATGTGCCTACTCTGACTCGGAGTGGTCATTCCTCCCGTAAGGTTTTGAACTACATCTAATGCAGAAGGAGCATGAGGCCTCTGCCAAGACTTTTTCAGTCCTTAGAAAGTCCTGACAATTCAGCTAGGGTACAAAATGGCTCACTATGATCGGCGAACACTTACCTTGTAGGGAGGGGACGTGGTCATCCGGCGGGGCACAACTCAGGGGTATTATCCGGGAACTTGGCAAGTCCGGCTTGATGGTTCGCCTAATCCCCTCTCATTTACCGATATGAGCCAGGATCAGTAACATCCAGGGTACGGATTAGAGCTGGGATGAAAATCCTTCGAGCCGCGGTCCATCGGCTTTCGGTAGAGGGGTTGGATCCAGACTGGCGGGCCTGAGCCTAGGGACTTTCCGATTGACGAAGGGCAGGTTGGAAAGTGCTTTTGGAGTTGGCATAAGAAGAGTACTTATGCGTTTTGTGTTTACGCAGTTATCTAAGTAGCTCGCTTACTCTGATAGCATCAAGACAAAACTCGATGAATTGTCTAGCATGCAGGGCACCTTTTAAATCACCTAGCTAGGCCTCATTAAGAGCTCGGCTAATCCGCACTAAATGAACCGACCCTCGGGTTGAAGCTGGCCGAGAGCCTATCGGTGACCTGAGGAGACTGGAGTCTCAGCCGTCATACAGACGAGACGTCTCATAGTGCAAAGGGACTAATTATGAGTGACCCATTCCAACTATGAAGGGTAGGTGTGGACGCACCAGATGAAGGACACATGATTAGGTTGAAGAATACCACGCGCGGTTACTCTGAAGGATATTGGTGTCACTGCTTTCTACTTACTTAAATTTTAACTTTCACAAAACGGGAAACGCGCTGAAGATCGATCTGTGGGATTTTGTACAAGATTAATAACATCTAACAGTGGCTTAAAATGGGTTGCCATTACATGCCACCAACCAGTACAGCGTTCTACCCTGCGCTTAGCGGTACGCAGGGAGCGCAGGGCTTAGGCTCTGCTGTTACATCCGGGTGAATCATCTTTAAGCCTCAAACTTGACCATGGGGCACTTCTAGTAGACTGGGGCCTCTTTTACGAGACGCGCATCCTCTTTGAAGCGATGGTTCAGGGCAACTGTTGGTTGGTGATATGTGGCGCTTCTTTGTAACCCCTGCCTTCAACCTGGGCACGTTTGCTAATGATGTTTGTGGAAAGCCCGAACTGCCTCCTACATAGCAGCTCAAGGGCAGAACAGTGTCAGTAGTGTATCTATTTCCATGGTCACTCTGCAAGGTGATGCAATTCCTCTAGAGCTTTAGTTGCCATTTGATCCTGTCTACCATCTACAAGTACATATCCTCATGTGCTTGTGAACTGCCTGAAAGCATTTGCGCAGACCAAAATCCCTCACTTTGCCCACAATTTCAACATCTAGAATATCCTCCCGTAGTGCTCTGCTGAAATGAGAACCCCAATAAGGTTGACTGAGCACGTTTAAAATCAACGCGGGCCGCGGGACCGACTAACACGCTTGTCTTCGGACGAACCCTCGTCGTTGTCAGTCATGTTGCCACGTGTAGAATCCCGCCTAGATCGACGGCCCCGGTGGGAGGCTTGCATAGTTGAAGGCTGAGGTTGGGACGTGTTCGAGCCAACAGGCGGCTGCGGCTGATGGCTGGTTTTGTTTGTGACGGTGGGACCGTTCTCAAAGTCTGCTCCAGGCTTTTGTATGTTGGCTACAGCCAGCTAGTCCAGACTTTCATACTTCCCAGTATGGCCGAAACGAAGCTGATTCTGTTCATCAAGCATCGAGAAGGGGACGAGCATGTTCAGACCATCGCCGTGGAAGAGTAACCCGGAACCGTCTAGAGTGGTACATCTTGTAGCCACGACAAAGTTGTCGTTGGATGGCACCCGTTCCTGTAGAAGCGACAGAAGCTGAGGATCGAGGCGAGGCCCAGACTGTTGAGCTGTCTGTCCTTGGGGAGGTGGACCAAAGCGAGCGGGCCTATAGGCTCTGTCGGTGTGGTTCTTTGGCTTGGATGACCCGGGGTTGCCAAAGGGGTTGCTATCGCCGGGGCTCATCTTTGATTGGAGACCGGGAGACGGCGGTAGACGTTGGGTCTTAGGTGGTGTGGTGTCTTGTTCTGCTTTGCTCAGCTTGTAAGAAAAGTTGTGTTCAAATTGCACTTCGCAACAGACCACGAGAAGATGATTGGAGAAAGTAAAGGGGGAGAAGTGAAGTGTTGATAGCCTTGATATAGTTGCGCAAAGCTGGAGTTTGAGTAGGATCTGCTGGTTCATGCAACGCTGAATGGTATCGGTAAACGGGGTCTAGGTCGAAGCTAAGTGAGTTAGTAAATAGGTTGAATAATCGCCATACCTGGCCTACAACACAATTGCAAACGGGCAGTATGAAAACATACCAAATCCCCAACTGGCATTATTTCATAGCGTTTTTTACTTTCGTTAGCCGTTTATTCCAAGACTTGTATATATTCTTACATTCGGTTATGGCAACACATCACACGATAGGGCCAACCCTCTTTGATCGTGCGTAGCAACAAACCGACCAACGAAATTATGTATGTTTGCAAGGATAGCTGACACACATAGTTGGCTTCGAGGATAGAACAAGGGTTGAATAAATATCAAGGAGAATATGATGGTAGGAGCTCTGGTTGGTTGGATATTGTCTACTGCTTGACTCAAGATTACCCCGGTATGCGGGATTACCAATGAATTTTGGCTTATATCACTCCATCCATGTTACCTCACTTCAAAAGGAGCAACGGTAATGTTCAATGGGTCTATCATACAAGCTGATTGTAGCTTGTTGTTCACTCAGAGCTCAAAAAGGAAGACGCCTACCACTAGACTAGGGGGTGTGGGAGACAAAGAATGTTCAAGTGAGAAATGACAAACTTTATGCCAAGAATGCGCTACCATTATTCCTACCTGAACAACTGAAGCCATAATAAAAGAAGACATAGTATAAAGGATGTGAACCATGCGCAGTTTGGGGTTACTCATCCTTGCCTATGACAGGATTTTGGTGAGTATAAAGTCGAAAGATATCGCTCGATTATTGACTCATTCCTTGCTCCTCAGCTGACTCGTATTATCAAGCCAGACTTGTCTTCGATTCTCAACATCAGCAACCACTTCAAAACATCGGCAACCACTCCACAACACCAGTAACCACTTCACAACACCCATACACCCTGCAACATGCGTCACTTCACTTTCCTGTCTACCCTCCTCTCATTCGGGGCTTTCGCCGCCAGCGTAACCGCTGCTTTGCCGGAAGTCGTCTCGAACGCAACTACCAATAGCTGGGAGGAAAGCAACAGCGATTATGCTACCCCGATGGACTTCTGTAGGAAGTACTTCATGAGACCGGACGGCACGGAAGTGGAGCCACGAGACATTGTCTGCGAGATGTACTCGAGACTCGGAAAGCTTGACGACTCGTATCGCTCAAACCCGCCCCCTCTCTCGGATCTGTTGTATTCTGAGTCGTTCAAGCGGAAGATTATTGATCTAGATGAGAAGTGCCGCCACGACTTTTCAAGCCATGAGGAAGAGTGCTCAGCCGCCATGGACGTTTTCGCCTATATCGACTTGATTGCCAGTGTTGACGAGATCTCTATAGTCTACTTGCAACTGTTTCTTAGGTATAAAGAAACTTTCGAGGAGATGCTGATGAAGCCCGAGATGTGCGGAGAGGGATGGAAGAATGGCCAGAGCTATATCGAGATGCGAGAAATTGAGGAAGTAGAGGCAAGGGAGTCACCGGTACTTCGCATGGCTCTGTAGGAGACGCGATGGGAGACTATGGGGTAATGGTGCGATGAGAGGATATAGCACATTGACATACTCCTTTAGCTTTTGTTTTCTTTAGATTGACACAAAA
The DNA here is from genome assembly GCA_011320165.1 of Fusarium protoensiforme. Taxonomy (NCBI): domain Eukaryota; kingdom Fungi; phylum Ascomycota; class Sordariomycetes; order Hypocreales; family Nectriaceae; genus Fusarium; species Fusarium protoensiforme. Next base: position 24,966 of record JAANQP010000544.1, on the reverse strand, counting down.
ATGAATATCAACCTTCAGTCTTATCAGAGTTTCCTAACCTCACATCATTCTTCCAGTCGAGTGATCAAAGGTTCGAACCAATGTGGTTGCCCGCGCGACGATGGCCTTGATTCGGGGCAGCGATTTATTAAGCATTGGAATAATACCAATGATAAACAAAGTGTATTAACATCATGCTCGATTGATTATAAGCATCGAACGACGTTACCGGGAGTCATGATCAACCAGAGTGGCTCGATGACTGAGTCGTTATGGATCTCAAGATGAAGTCTGGGCTTGATCACGACGCCCTTATCAGATTACCAACCGATAGATAACACGTTATTCTCGAGGCTCAAAATGCTTCCGTTTGTTGACCTCGTGTTTGTTTGCACTGGCGTTTGCTTGCCTGAGGCTACAGTGCAACTCGCCCAAGCTTGCACTGCACTGCACCGGCAGCTCTCACCCGCCTCGACTCTGCAATGTTCATCTCTTCTTTTCCCCCGAGTAACCTCAATTTCTTCATTCAATAACCTTCTCAAAATCTCCCCTCAGCTTCCTGCGTCGTCTGCCCTCACATCCCTCCCACTGAACAGCTCATCATGGCTCCTGTAGTCGAGCGTCGTCGCAGCTTGCGAGCCCCGGCGCATGTTTCCTACGATATGACGAGACGCCACAGGCGCCGCCGTCAGGTCAAGAGCCTCGATGGCACTTCTAACATCAATCAGAATGAGCTAGGTAGAGAGAAGCAGACCGCAGCCATCGCGAATCGGTCCCTTGACGGAGCGAACACCAACAAGAGCACGAGCGGCAGCCGCAGCAGCTTGCCCGGCACCAGCGCTCCCAAAAGATCAACCAGGATTCGAGTCAAGGTCAGCCCTCGATCCTCCAGCTCTTCTTCTGACGATCTGGGCGCAAACCCGTCGACTACCACCCCTTCGACTGTGCCACGATCATCTCGCCTCAAGAGCCGCAAGTCCACCCTGACTGTGGCACCAAAGCACCTGCGACAAACCTCTTCATCCGCGCCTCGACAGACCCACGCACGCCTTTCGGTGGAAGGAGGTCATGATGAGGGTCGCTCATCTGGACTCGCAGCTCCTCAGGTATGTCATCTTCTCTCTCTTTCAAAGAAAATCCAATCTGACAGATGCGGGGCCAACAGGGACAGAACGATGCCCTTCTCGAAAGCGCCCAAGTCGTTGCCGATGCTTTGCGAAACCACCAAGCGCTTCTCGCCCAGGAATCTTCTGCCATACAGAAGCAGCACAGAGAGCTCAACGCTGCACTCGTCTACATGAAGTCCCAGGTCCGCTCCCCCGCGGCTCTCATGACACGCATTTCCATGCTCAAGAAGGATCTGTCGGAGAAGCTTGATGAGCAGGTTGAACTATACGAGTCTCAACAGAAGTTCCACAAACTCAAGGCAAAGCTGGAAAGCATCTCCATGGTGGGTCTCACTGCCTCTGAGCAAGACCTCATGGCCCGTCAGAGGGGGCTCGACGAGAGCATCAAGGCGAACCGCACGGAACTCGCCGAAGCCGAACGCGACTTGCTTGGGCTTGGTGATGCTCAACTTCACATCGACGGCGAAAAGGCCAAGCTGCACGACCTCAAGGCCCAGCACGAAAAGCACCTCGAAGGAATGGAGTGGTGGGACGTCATGACTCGTCTCATTGCCGGAGGCCCCCAGTGTAACTGGGACATCACCGACCTGGTCAAGATCTCACAGACCTTTATCACCTACATGGAACCCCGAATGTCCGAGGACTCGTCCGAGTCTTCTTGAGGCGATTACGATGGATCTGGTGTTTGACTGACGTGGAATGTGGAATATGCCATGTCTTCCAGGAATGGTTGGGAATGGATTGTACGATTGGTTCACATGGAGGAAATGTTGCGGAGGAACTGGCATCGAATGACCGAGGGACTGGTGTTTTCGGTGTTGTCTAATACCCATGTACCTACTTTGGCAAGTAATGAATGATCTCACGACTGTACGTTTTCGTTTTCCACTTGACAGGTGATGGTGAAGCGTCTTCACACGATACTATGGCCTCCCAGAGTGGCACGCCTCTTTGGCTCTCGACCCTTCATTGTTGCATTAGTAGTTTATCAGCTACGGTCATGTTAAGCCCAAGCTTACGAGTCCTTTTTCCTCCCACCGAATTTATCGAGGATGCATTGAACCCGGCAGAGATCCGTCCCCCACGCCTCCCAGCGCAAGTGTCGGACGGCCTTCCGCCTGGGCTCCGAAGTACGACTCCATTCCCTCACAGATCATGCGTTTTGGAGGCCATGCTACCCCGACGCTAAGTTGGTACCCCAGAAGAGGTTGGCTTTATGGTATTTGGCTGGGTAGACAAACAAAGATGCCATTGCGTGGCTGAACACTGTTCTTTGTTGGCAATTTCGCTCATCTTTTCATGGTTAGAGGGAATCTGGCACGGGAGCAAAGAACATCATCGCAGCATCATGACGGTATTGGAACATTCTACCCTAGAACATTGTGACTTCTTGAACATACATGAATCATAACATGCTGTATCTTTCCACTGAGGAGCCTGTTCCATGAACTTGTAAGTCGGCATGCGCTTGATGATCATCAGCATGAATTTGATTAGTAATCGCTATCGCGGAAGCATGCTACAGCACTGGTCTCTCCAGGTAGCTGGATAAGACCAGAGGTCAAAAAGCCATGCTGGGGGGTATCACGTGTCTCATCACATGCACCACTCTCAGTTGCACGAATGAGGGCCCGCAGCCGCACAACACAACATGAGCATCTTCACGTCGGCTACCAATCAACCTCTTCTCCATCGCATGAGTTAATGTGATAACTATTTAGGACGTGAAAAAAGCAAAAAGAAAATTGTGCGACCACGCCAGGATTCGAACCTTTTTTACCTTGTTAGTCTTGTGTTCGAACCTGGACGGTGTTGAGTGGAACCAACCTGGAATCTCTAGAGAATTTGCGAGTTGTAGACCGAAATCTAGCGCCTTAGCCATTAGGCCACGCGGCCTTGGTTGAGGTTCCAGCCAACTTGTTGCGGGTTTCGTGGCAGGACTGGGAGTGTTCGAAACGAAGCAGGGTCAATTTCACGAAGCCATGTGTTAGGTATACGGCATGTTGCAGCCAAGGCGAAATACATGGGCCATTTTGGGATAGTTTACTTGGGCTTCTTCGACAAAAGCAGCCGGAAATGTCGATCTGGCGCTATGTTTGGTCGTGGTAAATGAGAACGAAGGCTTGAGGTATGTCGAATGCTTCCATAGACATGATTGTGCACCCTGGGTATTAATAGTGGTGTTTTTCGTATTATATTGAACTCGAATTATAGAATACAGGCCCAAGGCCGTTACCAATCTGGGGCGGGATGATGAGGCCACTTGTAGAGTGGTTGATCGGGACACGATTCCAGAAGATCCCCGTAATCTCCAAGAACCTCTTTCCACTCCCTGCTACCCGGGGCTATGAACCGAAACTCATCCTCACCTTCTGGCTCACGGCTGAGAATAAAACACTCCTTGTCGCTGTGGCCGTAATGGGCAAAATCTCCACAGGTAATAAAACTGAGCGAAGGTGGTCCTTCAGGCCCAAACGCCCACTTGACGAGTGAGGTGAATGGCTCCAAAAGCCGAACAGGCCGTGCAGGCTGCAAAACTACTTGCGGTGTGTCCTCTGCAGAGCTCTCGGTAGTAGAGTCTGTCTTTGTTTCAGATTCTGGGTCTTGAGATATAACAACAGCTTCGCCATCCGGGAGAGACCGACCTTCTTCGTCCACCGGCCTCGTAAACCTTTGTTCGTCTTCTGTTTTGGGACGTATGTGGAGGACCTGGAGTGACGAAATGGGACCAAAATTATTGAGCACCTCAGGCTATCGGCGAAACTCTGTAAGCATCTTGAACATCAAAAAGGTGCAGATACTCTTACTACTTTTCCCGGCTCACAACCCAAACCAAGGCACTTGAGATGCAGGTTTGAAGACGGATTCTGAGTTGGAGCTTCTCCATCACCATCCCGATCCGATTCTTCTTCATTCCGGATAAGGGTGTTATCAATTACCCCATCGTATTGCGCAAGTCTCTGCAGAGTGTCTCCATGCCGAGAAATATGCCCACATGGTGGCAAGATCCCGATCAATTCCTCAAAGCTCAGATACAGCTTTTCAAGACCTGAGAAGGAATCCAGGAAACCCCAGAGAGTGCTGAGTCGTGGGGGATCAGGCCAGTGACCGTGGTCCTCGATTTCCAGCTCCTTCAATTTGACAGGCACGTTGAGTTTCGGTGCATACTCGAGAAAGCTTGTCCACTGTGGGCATGATCGAAGTGTTAGCGATCGAAGTAAACCAAGGTTCATTTCGTCGATCAAGCCCGGCCCAACGCGTACATGTGAGAGCGAAAGCTTGCTCAAGGCGTTGAAAATGGGTCTCGGGGTCGTAGTATGCATGTGTCGGTTCCAAATGCAGGCAAAGAATCCGGTCTTTTTGTCCCCATTTCTTGAGCTCTCCATCCTGTTGTCATCGCTGTCGGTCGCCCAACTATCGCTGTCACTTTCACTGTCAGGGTAGCCGTTTATCCCACCTACCCTTTCCCAGTCCAGCAGATCAATTTCGACTTCCTGGAGATGTTGAGAGTTTTTGATGATGAGGTGGCCCAGCTCTAGAAGGTAGGCAGCGTTGGGTCCCTTCCAGAAAAGGCTCTTGAGCTGGCGAAAGTTTGGGAGACGCGTGGGTTCGCAGGCACCGCGAGGGCATGCAGGGTCTGTGACAAGACGGAGAGACTGGATCGTAGGGTGCTTTCTCCCAAGAATGCCCTTCTCCGCCAGAATCTGTTCGGGGACGCAAGTTCCCATTTCCCAGCTGGCGATGATGTTAGGCAAGTGTTATTGTATGGCATTCGACTTTCTTTGTTACCTGAAACTCTTCAGCTTTCGAGGCTTAAAGAGTTTGATGACTTCCACGCCCTTGTATTCCAGATTCTCGAAACGTTCCTCGCCTTCATCCATGTCTAGACGCCACCCCAGATGCTGGCGCATGGTATAAAAGTGAGGGCAAAACAGATGTTCTTCTTGACCTGACTCGGGGATGAAATGAAGCTGAGATGCCATCATGGCTGCTGCCTTTGGGAAAGTCGAGCGAGTGGCGTCATCCGAGTGAAAATCGTCGGTCAATGTTACGGCGATGGAGGCCAAGAGCCTCTGGAGAACAGAGTTTCGTATTTCGGTAGAGACCAAAGACAATGATTTTATATCATCTCTGCTTAACTGCAAGAACTTGGAGTCAGCTATCATAGTCATTGGTGGTGGCTTCGAAGAGCTATTCCGAGGCAGCGTCTGATTAACACACCAATGCAACCACCATTTCAAACGGCACCAGCGGGAGTTTTGACAACATGGTTAAGGCGCTCTCTGGGAGACGCCGTTGGCAACAGATGCAACGTCAGAGAAGAGGTGATTATCAAGACGGAAGAATGATGAGATGGGAGGCGGGGGAGTTTTATCTGCTTGTGGCGCTGTGGCAGTGCGTCATGTTTCAACCACTGTTCTCCCTGTTAGCCTCTGATAGGTCAGGCCGTGATGGCGTTGTGAAGGAGGGTGGCTGGGAACCCAAGGCCACCAATCAACCAGTCAAAGCTAACAAAAGAAAGGTTATCATTGAACTCGATACCCTGTAGCTGAGAGCGATAGACATTGAGTTCTGCTGTCGCCTCAGCGAGTGGGCACTGGGTGTGGGGAGCTGTTTTGTCTTGGCGAGAACCCTCTCTAACCTGTCTGTGCCTTGGAGAAGCTCCCATACCACCTTGGCACGCTCTCAAGCACAGACTGGAACAGGGTTGCGCCAAGGCCGGGGTTTACCTGTGCCCCGAGTCCCCGCTGTGTTGTATTATAAAAGCTTGAAGATGCTGCATAATTTCAGTCTCCCTTTCTCCGCAACGCCCTTATATCCTACTTTGGTCAAGATCAAGCACTCCGAGAACCTCCGGTCACTGCAAGGGGGACCCAGAAGAACCTACATGGCGGCCTTAGCGAATGGTATCTCTCATCAAGTGAGAGGTGCTATGAAATCAAGCGACCCTCTTCCTCTTACCGTCGATGGGCTCACCGCCCCCTGGTTCACCAAAATTCTGGGCAAGCCAGTCCACGACGCGACGGTTGTCGAAGTCATTCACGGCACAGCATCCAAGATCCTCATTGAACTGAAATTTGAGGACCCTGCCAATGCGCCGATTAGAGTTTGCGTCAAGGGCGGCTTCAATCCATCTCTGACAAGCATCCCCTACATGCTGGCCGTCTACCGACTTGAGGCCGAGTTTTACTACCACGTCGCCCCAACCATCAAGATGCCTCTCCCTCCAATACTTTTCAGCGGTACAGATACCGTCAATGGACAGGGAATCATTGTGATGGACGACCTCAAGGCTCGGGGGTATACGTTCGGAAACCCGCTTGAGGCCTGGCCAGTTGATCGGGTGCGCACCAGTGTCGAGCAGCTGGCTACCCTCCACGCGAGCACCTGGGGTAGCACACCCGATGACATTCCATGGGCTAGTCAAACCGTCTCACTCAGGGATGCCATCTTGGGCCTGGTGGCCCCGGATGCATGGGAGAAACAATTCGGTGGCGAGAGTAGACCTCCAGTGCCAGACCACATGGTAAACCGCGGCCGGATCACGGCGACGTTTCAGGCCCTCTGGAAACCATCTAATTCGACGCTCAACTGCCTGGTCCACGGAGATGCGCACATCGGCAATACCTTCATTTCGCCTGCTGGAGAACCTGGATTCCTGGACTGGCAGGTTATACATACCGGGTCAGTAATGCACGATGTCTCCTACTTTATCATCGGCTCGCTGTCGATTGAGGACCGGCGGAAGCAGGAGAAAAAGCTCCTGCAGTCTTATCTTGATGCTCTATCTCGTGCAGGAGGGCCTCGGCTTCAGTTAGAAGAGGTTTGGAACGAATACCGGAAGCATACTTTCCATGGGTTCGCGTGGGCTCTCGCTACGCCCATGATGCAGAGCCGCGACATTGTTCATGCGATGACGGAACGCCACTGCGCGGCGATTGTAGACCATAAGAGCATAGAGCTGCTGGAGGGGACTGAGTAAATGAGTGGCCGCATATGTGCCCAATAAAGCATTGTCTTTCAATAAATATTGATATGTGTACCTATGAAGCTCACACATCCCTTAGCCTGGTGAATGAAGCTGCAGTGATGGTCTTGACGATGCCAAAGGAGTACATAGCAGACTCTAATCAGAGCGAGGAGGCATTCGACGGTGACAATCAAGATTGGGAGCCACTCACCGACCAAGCCCTGTGGCAAAGGCTGTTGGCCATCGCCGCGAAATCAGGGGGCTCCATGCTACGGGGACTTTACGGACATTTGGTATGGAGGATCTCCCTACCTGGAGATGAACGCTGTGCCGTGCTTTAGCCGTACGATAATGCCGTATACCCAGGGTGTGGGTGTGATACGAAGGGAGGATGGGGCGTAGTTTCAAGGGTCTGATTCAACAGCCAACAACAGCAACTCGCTTAGAGTTATGCATGTATTGTACCTGATAGGAGGTGCAGAAAATAAATGCAGCAGTGCAGATGACACGATTGATGCCACGTTTCCAAAAGGTACCTGCGTTAGGAACGATGAAGTGCTCCGAAATATCAGGGCTTTTAAACCTATCAACTGATTTCCCGTATCTAATGAGCCATAACGTCTGTTGACTGTTGGGTAGTGTTGGCCGGGCTGGACTTATTGGCTCACGAGATGCACATGCCCCGGGTGCTGAGTTCATCTGTCCGAAAAGCCAAGACCCTGAGATTGCGGTGTAACATGGTTCCCAGTTGAGACAAGGCGAGAGACCACTCTTTAGAGTTTGGCACCTGAGGTCGGTTTACGGGAACTGCTCTGGCTGGGAATAGTGAAGAGTGAGTTTCCGGGGCAGACCCCTTGGACTTCCGATTGGGCGTCGAGGCTTGGCGTAAACTCTGGTGTTTGGGATCGTTTGGAAATACAATCAGCTAGAGTCAGGGGCATGGAGGGCATCCTAGGCCTTCAAACCGGCTGGTTCCATCCACAACCCTGTTAGCCAGTCGGCTGAACCCCAGAGCGTAGCCGTGCAGCAGAGATGTCTGACAAAGGCCTAAAATTTACCCATTGAGAGTCGAGCTGGCTTCAACTTCGTATTTACCACTTAGCCAAGGTGCTATGTATGTAACATTTTGTTTCATGGTCCCTGGCCGTTGTGGAGTAGCTTGCTACTCCACGCTGTTTTCTCATCTCTCTGGAAGACGCTCTTGCCTCTAATAGAGACAGATAGTGGTGGTAGCCAGGTTGTTAGAACTGGCTGCTGCCTTTCAAGGCCCTTATTTGTCCTATCCTGAGGGACAATGGCCCATCTTGTAAAATGGCCCCCCTTTTGTCCACTTGCTTTGTTGGTTGGTCGGCGACTCTGGACCTCCTGACTTCGAGGGTGCCCAATACCATCATCAAATGTCCTCGATCTGCCTGTTGTTGGGTGCAACTCCCTCCTCCTCAATCTTACAACACAACCTGCTCTCTTGTACGCAGCAGGACCACGGATCTAGAAGGTTTGTCAACATCGCAGACATGTCCCAGGACGTGGGTGCAATGCCTCCGCCTAAAGGCGTGACGCCTGACTTTAAGGGGAGCACCACTCTCCAGCACTCCGTCATCGTCGTTTACTCATGTACCTTTGCCATTGCCAGTATCACCCTCGCGCTCCGGCTCTACAGCGCCTCTGCTATCGTCCGCAAACTGGACTGGGATATACGCAAGTTTTCTCATCGGCTGAGATGCCTTACCCGCATTGCTAACGTTGGCGACAGCCCTCATCCTTTTGTCGTGGGGTGGATCTCTGGCCTTCTTCATAGGCGTGCTTCTCGGTAGGTGATGACTTGGTTCGCGAGGAGAACACAGCGAATGGGACGACTAACGTAAATGTAGCGATCCCGTCTGGCTTCGGGAAACATCTATGGGATGTTAGAGCGACTGACCTTCAAGGGTATCTGAATGTAAGGTTGCTTGCCTGTATACCTAATCACACACTGACTACGGGCGTTTGCCCTTGAGCAGCTCCTCCTCGTGCTCGGTCTCACCTACGTCTGGCCTCCTACACTCGCGAAGCTAGCCATTCTAGTGCTATACTATCGTCTTATCCCCAACACGCGTTTCCGAATTGCTCTTTACTCAGTCGCCGCCGGCCTCGTCATATACACCCTCGTCTTTACAATACTGCTGGCTGGGCCATGCCACCCTCAAAAGGCTGGCACCAACACCTGCGTCGTCAACCTGACGGTATCGCAGGCGGTCCTCAACATCGTCAGCGATGTAATTGTTATCGTTCTCCCAATCCCCTTCATTCATCGTTTGAACATGCCTCTGAAGCAGAGGATAACTGTCGGCTTTCTTCTTGCCCTCGGCTCTGCGTAAGTGCCTTAAACTTCCTCACTAGGCCTCACAATCCACCATTCCAATCTGCAGCTAGTCTAACTTGGCCAACTAGGGTTGTTATTGTTTCTTGTATCCGCTTTGGTTACGTGCAAAAGATGCAGAAAAACCCTGACGTCACCTGGACCCAGGCTTCAGCTTCCCTCTGGAGCTGCATCGAGATGAACACCGGAATCATCTGTAATTGCCTGGCTCACCTGAAGCCTTTTGTTCGCCGACATATTCCCTGGCTTGCAAAGTTTGTCTCTGGAACGAGCCAACAAAAGTCGTATCCCGATGAGGTCGACAACAGCCATAGTTTCAAGCGGTGGAGGGGTGACAAGGCAAGCCATGGCTATCAGCTACACAGTATCGGGCGTTCACAACAGCTGGCCGATACTAGTACGGGCGATAAAATAGTTGTCGTAGACGAGTTTCAAGTCCAGTTCACCCCATCGAAGAATACCGGTGAGGCCTCAAGTACAGAGGACATCTTGGCACATAAAGTTTAGCACATATAGAATAGCCCATTGCATACTCCCCCCTAACTATGATTCGTGAGTCCACCAACATCTACCCATTGCTAGCAACTAATGTTTCGTCTAGAAATCTGGTCCATCCTCAACGAAAACAGGACCTCGTCATTGCCTGTGTCCCTTCCCTGCTCCCATACCTCCGCCACGGCTTCAAGAGTTCCTCCGCCGCAGCAACCTACGGATAAGGCAACCGGTCCACGGGATACATCACCAGCACGCGCAAGACGCAGAACACGTCGGGATTGGAAGTCATCGACGAGCCGGTACCGCAATTTGACAGAAGTTTACGTAAGAGCGCTCGGTCAGGTCGTCTCTCGGAGGATGATGCGTGGTCGGGCGACAAGAAGAGTAGTAGCAGTGATGTCGAGCTAGCGACGGTACAGGCAAGGCCGGGGGATAAGAGGGTGGTGGTTAGTCAGGGGCAGATTCGAGTCGACCAGGAATTTACAATCAGGTAGGATCTTGACCTTCACTGTCGCCTTAGGAGGACATGGCTGTCCTGGTAGCCTAAGATACTTTCAGCATGATGCATCTCGGTATGTAATAGGAGACTTCAAGACTCGCCGTTGGTGCACTTCGCCTAGCAACAATGATCTGTACTTTTGCTTGCTTGTTGAAAGCAAGGATTCACGCTCCCAAGTCTTCCCGAGCTCTCTGCGTGTGCCACGTTGACCACCTTCCAAGACTTGACTTGTCCAGTGCCGTCAACTGGCCCTCTAGTGCGCCGCGGGCTTGAAACTCAGCTCATGGTTGGGCCTACATTCAGCCGTTAGCCCTATTGCAGGCTGCCTTGCACACAACAAGAGGCCGTAATTGGGTAGGGGCTGCGCATTGGTTCAAAGGTGCCAAGCGATGGGCGGGGAATGCTGGGTGTGGTAGGCCTCCCGCATAGATCTGCGGCGGGGTCAGGCTGTCCATCTCCATGATAAAGGCACCTGCACTCCGTGTCAAAATCCCACAGCTCGAGTTTAGTCGCTCTCATGATCAACTGACTCAGGCTTGTGATTCCATGACAGTAGAGTGTTCAGGGCCAAACCTACCCCATACTTCAGACCTGTTTCCTTGCTGTGCACCAATATGGGCCCGTCGACAAGCCCTCGTATCCCCGTCCCCCTCAGACAAGAGACGCATCTTCGTCTTGTCAGCCTCTGCATCCTGCTCGTGGCAGCCAACGAAGCCTGCAAAGCAAAGGGCCCCGTCTCTTACTCCTCCGGTCAAACTGACCCTGACTCTCGCCTCACTAACTACGAGAAATTCCTCTGCAAACTGGCGCAGGTCTGCGACATACAGAGAGGCGGCGACACCGTCACGGCGTTGACCGTCCTGGCCGGACCCCAGGGCCCCAACTACCGCTTTACCTCTAACAACAGGAAGCCAGGGGATTTTGAAAAGGTGAGGGGCTTCCTGACTGAATTGCTTGAGACAGTTGGGCAGAACCCGAAAAAGTTGAACCCGAAGCCGCTCAAGAAGTACGTCTTGGGCCGCATCCTGGAGTTTAACTTTCCGAGGTTGAAACTATACTTGAAGAGTCTCTCCTCTGCACTCCAAGATTGTATCGAGGACTGCGAGCATCGGGGAGAACCCCTAGGTTCGTACTCCCTGGCCGTACCGATATCCATAGCTGACTGCTCAAGACTCGGAAATCATCGGACGGCTCAAATGCCTTGCGGCCAGGGCAGAGTTTCCTCAAGGCATTTCAGCTTCTCCGGATGCTAAGAACAGATGTCAGCCTTGCTCAATCTCCTCCGTTTGGCACCTGCATGCTAACAAGGCGGGTACAATTCCAGTTCTCCGTAACTGCGAAGTCCTCATCAAGGCCATACATCATAGTAAAACGGACTCAGCCACCGAGCAGACGATCGAGAAATATGCCAACGAGGGCGACGTTGTTCAATCCCGCTCTTGGTGTGAACTTCGCCACTACTTGGGCCGTCTCCAGTCATATCGACGGGCGTCCGAGATCATATCCGACGCCCCCATGGAATGGCCTTGCCTTTTCCAGAACTTCACTGTCGACTACCTCCCCTCCCCTAGCCTGGGACGCGTATCTCTCCCCGGATCACTGACTTCGCCAGCCGAAGTCGTTCGTGCCGCCTTCGCCGACCTCGACTCATCTGAGTACGATGCCTACATTGCCGATCTCCAACGCTATCGCCTGGACGAAGTCATTCGCGAGCAGCTGTTATCCTTTAGCTTCAGGTCTAGGATCCACTGCGAGGTCTATCTTCACTCCGACCTAGTCCAGCAGAACAAGACGCAGCCGGTTGACTTCTGGAACAACTCCATGTTCATTGGCACCAGCAAGCCCACGTGCTGTCTCTGCCACTACTATTTCCAGGACCAGAACAACAGCGACTTCCAGCTCCAAGCACCACACATGAACCTATACATGAAGTGGCAGCTCCCCAACGTCTACGAGGATGACGGAGTCGAGGCCGTGAATCGCCGCGAGGAAGTGGTTGAAGGCATCATCGAGCAGATGAAGAAGGACACGCTGGAGATTCTCAAACATCAGTTTCCCCGATGGAAGACCAATGATTCGAGAACGGACTCGCGCACTGGGACGTCGGCAGCACGGGGGTATTCCAGGGAGGACCACTATGGCATGCGACTTCGGACCCCCGAGTCGATGGAGGGGTATAGCAAGACACCTGAGATGTACACGGAGACTGAAGGGTTTCAGGACTGGGTTGATCTTGGTGGACCGGGTGAGGATGGTGATGGAATTGAGATAGGAGGAGCAGAAGCCCTGATGGGAGTGGCGAGATGAAAGCTGGCAATGGTGGAGAGATTTGCACAATCCAAAGCGCCGATTATGAGACATGACGATATGGAAATGAAAGAAGAGAACTAGAGTTATAAGACCAATTGCTTCATCTGTGACTTTATGTGAAGAAAGATTCTTGTCGTGCCTATCCGCCCTTGGCGAAGCACTTTGCTCGGATGGAAACTTAAACACCTTTTTTAACTAGTATAGACAGAGGTATTCGAGGCCGTTGATGCATTCTGGCTTCTCCATGTCTTGGTCCAAGGCCGAAACAGAAGTCGGAAGGCCTGGGCCCAGCCAAGCAGCTCAGCCTCAGCCATAGCTCAGCGGCGGTCCAGCTTAGAGCAGCAGGAGCTCAGCTCTAGAAACGGAAATGGATTTTAGTAGGCTTAAGTTTCGTCTCTGAGTTGAACGGTATTTGGTACCTAAATCAACCTCATATCTCATCCTACTTCACCCTCTTTGTTAAATGTGTCCCCCCGGCCGAGCACCAACTATAATCTCCAGCCGTTGCTCACCCACAACCTCTTTCACGACCAATGACTCGTTCCAAGGTTGCAGACTAGACTTTCCATCTCTCAAGTTTCCCATCCCCTCAATAGCCCTTGACCCTAATGCGAGAGCTAGCAACTGTCCAAACCCTCTCCAGCCTGAGCTATTCCACGGTCTCGGCGACAGCAACATAATTGCGCCATGCAGGATGGCAATAAAGACATGAAGCAGCAGCACAGTTAGTGCGAAGATAACGGTCTTGCTGTTCTGAGAGCTGTATGCATATCGATGGCTGTAAATCGTTTGTTCGATGATGGTTGCGTCGTCACCGGGGAAGATGTCGCTATAAGTGGCCGTGTGCAGTAATGACAACGCATCGGTCAAGTATACAGCGAGAAAGGTGGCAATACAGCTTGCCGGTCGAGATAGTGTCTCACTGTTGCAAATGTCCAATGCTTGACGATATGTCGAATTGCGCGGCTCGACATCCCAGGGTCTCGTTGCGTTCCCGATGTCGGCTAACCAGGTCTCATTCATATGGATGACATCGACGAGATACGGGGGCCAGCCTTCGAAAAGATCTTGAGGTATTTCAATGTCTGTTTGTACCGCCGGCAAGCTATCCGAGGTAATCCAGACGTTGGCCTTTGCCCAACGAGCCTGCACTAGGCAGAGTCTGAAATGGGGGCCTCGCTCAAGTGGCCTGACACGCGTACTGTTGGAGTTGTCGACAAACAGTATTGCGGCGCTGATTCGAGCCGGGACTAGGCTCTGGATGTCCAGAAAGGCTGGCTCGGCTTCATCAAGGGACGTGTTCTCAAGATATGCGAGGTCGGTTTCTGTGTTTAGTTTTGTTGTAAAGTTCCCATGGAAGGAGTCGTAAAAATCGAACTCTACCAACTCGTCGTTTTCCAAATCAACCTCGTTCTCCACGCTACAGCTCACGGCCACCACAGGCTGCTTCCAGGCCTCCAAGCCGAAGGCAGAACTGGGTCGTGACCTGATCAAGAGATTCACCTCATCCCTGTTGGTAGTCATGCTCTCGCCAAGCCAGTAAGACACAAAGACCATGGGGGCCGTAGCAACGATGGAAAGCGGGTTTGCCTCGTCCAAAAAGCTTGGGAGAAACGTGGATGAGTTGTACATCGAATATGATATCGGTCGCTCGGGTAATGACGTTGGGAGGCGAGAAGTAGAAACATTGACAAATCGGGGGGCAATTGAAAGAAGGTCGCCGTCAGTTTGCCATGGATCTGAGAAGGTAGCCTCGATCATCGGGCGAATCCTCTGGTCCCGATAGTTGTCTGCGTCTGCATAGTTGGCAATGTCCACCATGTCTGAGTAAAAGTGTGGGACTGAACCCTCTAGAGCCATCAAATACGGGATCTTAGTATCGACGAAATGGAAACCGTGTTTGAACGACCATCCCAGATTCGTCTCTTGACGTTCCCACCACCCGAGCCGAGGAATCATCAAGATAGCCGATAGAGGATTTGAGGCAACGCCAGTCAGGATGAGGATGATAATGAGGCCAGATGTGATGCTGTGGAAGCGGCGATTTGAAACTGGGCCCAGGACAGTCCCCCAGAACTCCCAGCTTAAGAGATAGGGGACCGGAGAGGAGAGATAGAAAGGGGAAGAGAGAAACCCCAAAGACACTCCTCCCACCTCTCTGGAGAGAAGACCATGACTGATTCGATGTAGTAAGATATCGCCTAGGGACATGACAATGAGCGATTCATGGGCCTTGGCTGCAAATTGGAGCGCGTTGAGCTCCTCCGAGGTTGGGTGGCTGTACGGCCACTGGAGTTCCACCAAGTTCAACGTTGAGACGACCAGCGTGACGATTATAGCCGGAAGGTGGAACAGAGCAAAGTCACCAAGAGCTGATAACCTGCTGGTGTTGCAGATAGCCTCTGATGTATCCTTGACGCGCCTTTCTCCGGGTGTGTTAAATGTTGGAGGTTGAGATATCTCGTCGAAGGATGACCTGGATTTGACTGAAGTTGAAGTCGCGTGTTTTGAGTCTATTCCCCAGGGTGAGTTCTTGGATGATAACAGTGGCGAGCAGCCCCCAGCAACATGAGATTGATCTGAAGGCCTCAAGGCACGACTCTCGGCGCCCTATCAATTCCGCGTTAGTCCAAAGGCAAGTCATTATTTGGGCAGCAAACGTTAGTTAGGCCTACCGTTTGAGAGGATGAGTATCCATCTGAGGCCATACTTTGCAGCTCGATGTCTCTTATGTCTCGCAACATGTTCAATCCATAGAAGCAAGGGAGAAGGAAAGTTGACGTTGGAAGAAAGAACTTGACAACCCAGCTGAGGCAGTACCAGTTGGCGTGATGAGATTTCGCATCATCTCATTGGCTACTGTACTTTTCGTTGGCTCCAAAAACGCCTCTTTCCAATCCTTCGTTTCATATAAAAGTACCCCTGTCCAGGATTAGATCCTACATGTGGTATCACGTGAGAAGACGGTAAGACACGTCGGAAACGCATCAAGAAGCAAGTATGAGGGCAAAGCTAAAAGGATTGATTTTGGGAGATATTTCAACCCTAAGAAGAGTCTAATGATGGCTTCCTGTGTCGGTAGGGGACTACGAGAAGGGTCCGTGGAGCGTGTCGCTGGAAACTGTCGCCTGCTACCCGCTTGACTCGTCTTTTGGTCGGCGAGAGTCTTGCTGAATCAGGTCTCAGGGGCGCTCAGTGGTGATGGAATTGTGGGAATGGAGTGGAAATAGGGGAGAGAGCGACACTGATCAAGCGAGTCTCAAGCCATCAAGACGTTCATGATTAACACCTTTGCGGCGAGCGATAGACGGGAGATGGGCTCATTGTTTTGGCGGGACTCTGCAAAGAAGTCTTGTTTCTTCTTATGCGTTTACGTCTAGGTCCCCAGGTCAAGATATTCTTCGTCGAGGTTTTGTCATGACTAGTTACAGCCTAACTCTAGGGCGCTAGAAACATGGCGTCCAACATGGTAGCTGAACCCCAGATGTCTTATGCTCATGCGGTGCCCTCCCTGATGCGCCTTATCCTCAATGGAGTAAACGCTCCGCTCTTGATGCAAGGGAAGCCGTTGTAGAGAATGGCATCAGCCCGACACGATCGCTGCACCAATTATTGTTGGACAAGTTTGCCGCGAATGCCCTTTGGGCGCCATGGCTGCCTTTCTCCTGCTTGAATTGAACTCCTCATGTCGTTCTGCTCCGTCTCTACGCCGACGCCGTTCTCGCTTGCGTGCTTGAAATCGTGGGGCTGATGCCCATAGCCTCAAGGGAGAAAGCAAGGCCACCGGAAATTACATCCAACGCCTTGTAGAATGTGGGCTTGTAGGGAATTCCTCCTGGGCAATTTCTAGAGACATCTCGACCAACCTGCAGCACAGTTACGTTTGCTGAGATAAATATCTCACCATGGCCTCTCCTTGTCCCGTTTGAGATGAACCTCCAATCGCTCATCGTCACTCGTTAAGCTAGTCCGCTCGTCGGGCGTTACACTCCTTACTTTGCTTTTTGTTCTAGTCACTCTTTACGGCGGAATCCTCGCCTATTTCCCTCTTTTCATGTTTGCTAGATGTTTTGCGGCCCTAATTGGGTCTGCCGCTGTTGTGAGCGCGTTGCCGGCTTTCAACAAGACTATCCAATCACAAAATGGGACTGTCAACCCCGGCCACGGCCACGGTCACGGCCAAGGGCAAGCTGTTGAGGTTGTTGTTGTCTGCGACCCATCGGGCAAATGCCCTGAAAAGGGAACCAAGTGTAGCAAAACTCTAGGGGAGCCTTATTCTCATAATTCCCCTCCTTCCTCGCACCACGACCATTCCGAAGGTTACGGGTCTCACCAGGATGGTCATCAGGGGTCGACCACCTTTGAGCATGAGGAGCTGATCAGCACCCTCATTCCTGCTGTTCACTGGGATTGTGATACAAGGCCTGCCGCCAATCTTATTCCTGTTCCTCCCCATGGGAAGTCTGAGATGTACTATGGTGTTAATAGTAAGTCGTGTCTCCCGATGTTGACAGAAACCTGCTGACACCTCACAGACCCCCATAAGGGGGGGCAGTACGCCTTCTTGACCTACTACTTTGACACTCCCTCCGTCAACCTCGATCATTGCGGCCACGTCTCCGGTATCGAGTATGGAAAGGACGGCCTCACCATCACCTTCAGCAGCAAGGAAGCTTACAACCATGCCTATGATAGCTGGAAGGATGATGAAGACCTCATCCTTATCACCTACACCGAGGGCTGCGGTGACTGGACCCAAGGCGAGCGATGCTACTTCAAGGTCACCGGACTTGTGTACAAGAAGGGCGAGCTTTGTATCATTGCCATCGGAGTACCAAGCCATCCTGACGATATCACGGCCGGCGGCGACACTGAATGGGGATACTGGGAGCCTCGCAGCCCTGGAGGCCACTCCCCCGGATCTTCTTCATCTGGAGGCGCCTCTCCTACCGGTGCGGGGTCCGGCGGTCAAGGCGGCGGATCTTTCACTTGGAACCCAACCGGCACAGCCTCACCACCCCCCTCGTCTGCTACACCTGCCGAGGGCGATTCGGACAGCGGTACCACCGACTTCGCGGCAGGCCGAAACGCATGCAAGCCCCCCACTGATACTCGGTATGGCCTCCCAACTGCCTGTCTCGGAGAGTTCTTTGATCTCGACCTCGATAACGACCTTGGCTACGACCCAGTGAGCCAGCAGTATCTCAGCTTTGCCAGGGATCTCGCCCCAGGCCTTCAAGTCGAGGAGGAGCAAGAGACCCTGCGAAGGGTGAAGCGTGCTTTTGGCTTAGGCTTCATCAAGCGCAAGGTCAAGAAGTTTATCAAGAATCCCATCAAGTTCCTGAAGGAGGAGATTGCCATCTCTGGTAGCTTCAACCGCGAGTTCTCGTGGAAGCTTCCAGATCGAGGAAACAAGAACTCCAAGGCCAACAAGCTCAAGGACCCCAGCACCAAACAAGTCCAGTCTCCGTGGGGTGATTCTATTCTTCTCAAGGCGTTTGGAACCCAGCAGCCTGGCAAGGACAAGAAGCTTACTGGTTACATGAATGTTTTCTGCGTTGGCTGTGGCGTCTCGGGAAGTGCTAGAGTTGGTGGCAAGGCCTCTTGGGGTCTTGGCGGCTTTACAAAGGGAGAGGTGACCATCAACACGGATATCCGTTTTGTCTTGCAAATCGGTATTGACGCTCAGATGACTTATACAAAGGAGTGGAACAACAATCTTCTCGACATCGGTCTCCCAGGTCTCTCTTACGGCATCGTCAGAATTGGTCCCAGTATCAGCGTTGACTCCCGTGTGAAGCTCGAGGCCCAAGCCAACGGCAAGTTGCTCGCAGGTGCAGAGATGGGTCTCCAGAACGCCCAGGCCAAGATTGACTTTGTCAACCCCTCCCAGAGTTCTAAGCAGAACTGGGATCCGTACTTCAAGCCCATCTTTGAGGCCGAGGGTGAACTCATGCTTGCTGCGTCTCTGGGGCTTCCTTTGGGTATCAAGTGCGGTATCAAGGTTAGCAAGTGGAGTCGTGACGTCGGTCTCATTGATGAGCCTTCCATCAGAGGCGTAGCTCAGGTGGCAGCGTCTATTGGCCTGGACAATGGCAACAAATTCTCAGCTGGTTTCAGTGAAATCAATGGCTGTACTGGCATCAGCACTCAAATCACCTGGCGAAACCAGCTGTACATCGATCTCCTTGGCTTGAAGACGATTCCAATTCACGATACCAAAGATAGGCCTCTTGCTCGCGGCTGCATCTCGTGGGTCTCCCTATCCAGTTGTGGCATGTTTTTGGAAGCACTTGAGCTAACTATTAGATACAGACTCCCTGGCCGTCCTTCAGCCACCGGCACTGGTACGGGCTCGATCGAGGCTACAACTGGTAGCTCTAACCCCACCGGCATCACTGAGGCCACCAACACAGTTGATGACACAGCCAGCGTTGAACCTACCGGCAACCCAACTGCGATTCCTACGGGTACGGCTGAACCTGTCCCTACGGCTGAACCTACGGGTGCTGAACCTACGGGTGCTGAACCTACGGGTGCTGAAGGCCCTGATGTGACTGCCGATCCTACAGTCCTCGTAGGCCCCTTGGAAACAGAACCGGCTAGCCCTGCTCAGCCAGGCGGCGGCGGCCAGGGCGGAGATGGCCAGGCTGATGGAGATGGACAAACCGGGGACGACAGTCCAAATGGAGGAAACGGCCAAACCGGACCAAGCGAAGACACTCCAGCCCGCCGCATCCGTGCCCGTCAGGCCGGTTCAAACGAGCCCTCTAGCACGAGCTCTCCCAACCCTGATACAGACTCTTCCGAAACGGACTCCTCTGACATAGGCTTTGACTTGACCTCGAGGGTTGAGAATGGCAGCTCTGACCTATCCTACGACTTGAAGAGTTTCGGGAATAAACCTTACAACTTGACAGGTGGTTTTGAAGTGGCTCTCATGGTCGATTCGGATGCCAGAAACAAGGTTGTCTCCTGCGCCAACGGGAACGCATACGTTTTCAGAGTCGGTGGCGAGGACAACCCCAACTGCTCCGAGATGTGGGCGTCAAAGGAGGACGTTGTCGTCTTTGATGGGGCAGAACGCCTCATGCACTACTACAACAACTCGATGGCGGCTACAGGCGTGTCTCGTTTGCGTCTTGAGGACGAGACCGACATCCCCAGCGGTGGTGTCGTGGTAGCCTTTGCCCCGTACTTCCCCAACGAGAACTCAGACGAGTACTTCTTCGTGGCCGTGGACCCCAGCGAAAATATCTTTTACCCGATTGTGTGCGAGTTTGAGAACGATGCTGGATCCAAGCTGTTCCTGGCTGAGGACCCTGACGAGGGAGCTGAGATGCTCAAGAGTCCAGACCTGATATTCACTGTTACAGGAGGAAAGGTGATTGACTGCTACGCCATGCCTCTGATGATGGGAGAGTATGCCGAGGGCGACGACTGGGAAACCCTCAGTGAGACGAGTGACGCTGGCTGGGAGTGGGAGTTTGAGGATGAGTAGACGATGGAGAGGCCTGATCTGTAAAACACTTCCGTATTTGCGTTCTTGTATATAATTGCCTCAATATTAGGCCTTGTAGTTAAAGTAGCTGTTTAATGTAATGGTTACGACTGATGTAAACCTTGAGAGCTTTGGAGGTCCTGTCTTCAGGTTAGCGAGCCAAGTTAGCATGCAGGTTCCATGTGCTCATCGCATTACCCAATGACTTCCCCAGAGCTGGAATGGGAGGCAGAGATAAAGCCCCAGGGATTAATTGAGTGGCTGCATCGGTGGCTGATCACGTAACCGCCCCGGTGATTTGGAGGCAAACTATAGCTAGAGGCCTTGCTTTCCTGCTGATTGGGCTCCACTGGAGATACTCTAACAGAAGTACGAAATACCCTATTGAGATGTTCGGGTGGTTCCCGGGACGCTCTTTGGGAAGCCTTACGCGGGACAAGCCCATCTCTTTGTTAACAACATTCAGGAAATGCTCTAAATGATGTCTCTATTTAGTCACCTGACTCAAGTTCCTGTTTCGGCGGCTGGGATGGACGGCGAGTGCATCAAGAAAGGTGAAGAATTTCTGTCACGACTTGCGTGCCAGGGCAAAATACCATATGCCATTTCCTGCTTTCGTCCTGGAGCTTTCGATGTCCAACAAAAACAAAGGAAAAAGGGTTGATATAGATCCACCTTACAAAGCTGTTTCGAAACCATTTATGGCCGCAAACACATCATCCCCGTGGGCATACTGACTGTCGGCCATCGAATAGGTCCAGGGCCCATCAAGTCCACGCGGCTATTACCAGGGTTTCGATCCTTTCGTGTTAATCAAGTCCCATTATTCCACGAATCTTTATTCTCTGCCATCGAAGCCTGGGGGTTGGACGATGATGCCATAATCCTAGATCTGTCAATGTTACGAGGGTCCGCAAACTTGATCCATGAATTACTCGCATGAACTGATCTTTTGCAATTAGGGTTGTATTTTACTCTTGCATAACCGCAGAATATCCGATGTCTCTTGATCCGAATCGACTGATCCCTCATGAAGACTGATAGCTACTGGAACACTACACTACTTGACTTGCGGCTGAGCTGACAAATGCCCAACACACCACTCACCCCAGCGCAGGACGAGAGTCCAGATCTAAAGAAAGTAAACTACTTCTTAACCTTATCTCTTATTTGACAAACGTGGAGATTCACCATCCAAACTGGTGTGCCGTACATCCGGGCCCACCACAGAGCCTTGCAATTCAGCTGACGCGACTTGATAGTGAATTGCATCATCGGGAATAAAAGGGCCTGGACCAACACCTCGGCTCTCCCTCCGGTCACACAATTACATCTCAAGAAGACGTTTTCTACAGAATATCCGCCAAGAAAACGTTGGTTCCGCTGTCGGTGGCATACATGGTCCCACCTAGTGAGCCGACTATGGCGACGCGGCTGATGATAAGGCTTCACGATGCGGCCGTTGGAGGATTACGATATTCACTCACTTCATCCCCCGGATTTGCTATTGGATGGGGTAAGAGAGTAAAGTGGGAGACCGAGATGTGGGAGTTAAGACTGCGGGATACATGGAGGATTTAAGAGTGAACATACCTGCGCTCTCTGCGTTACATTCCTACCCAACACTTGCAAGACCTCTCCAATACTCAACATGGCTTGGTCAGATGCTTTCGGCCGTCTGGCCTTTGCAAAGAAACATGACAGAACTCCAGAGGAGCGCGCCTTTGTTCGCAGGCTAGACCTATTTCTCATGACATTCGGGTGTATTTCTCAGGGTAAATGACGGCCCTTTCTTCACATACTCCGTCTTCTAACCAATTTTGTGTATGAAGTCATCAAGTTCCTGGACCAGACAAATATCACATCCGCGTATGTGAGCGGCATGAGGGAAGATCTTGAGCTGTTTGGGAATGAGCTGAACTTGTGAGTGCCACAAGCTTCACACTCGGGCTCCTATTGACCACAACCAGTTTCACCACCTACTTCAACATCGGTTACTGTATCATGCTGATTCCTTCTCAAATCATCTTGACCTATGTGCGACCAAGCATATGGCTGTCGACCCTTGAGATTGCTTGGGGTGTCATCACTGGCCTCATCGCTATTGTGCACAACGAGAAACAGATTTATGGACTCCGCTTCGTCCTCGGTTTGCTGGAGAGCAGTGCATGGCCAGGCATGATCACTTTGTTGAGTGAGTGGCTTTCATGACTTCATTTGCGGCATAATCTGACCGCTGGATCTCAGTGTTGTGGTACACTCCTTCTGAACTGGCAAAGCGGATGGGCTTCTACCACTCCGCGCGAGCAGTCGGTGGTATGATGTCTGGAGCCCTGCAGGTTGCCATCTTGAACACCCTTGACGGGCATAGCGGTCTCCCTGGTTGGCGGTAAGAAAGAGGCCCTATAAAGACTGGACAGCAACTGACGAATCTGTTCATAGATGGCTATTCATCATCAACGCCATCATGACCATCGTGCTTGGCTTCTTCGGCTACGTCATGCTCCCCGATACTCCCAACAAGCCAAATCCCTGGGCCAAGTGGTGGTTTAACGATACCCATGCTCAAATCGCTATGAAAAGACTCGAGCGACATGGTCGGTCTGAATCCAAGAAGATTACCTGGGCTGCGTCCAAGTAAGTTTAGTCCACATTCTACCAACTCAGTCCTCATCTAACAGGCATTTTTAGGCGAGCGGCCCGGATGTGGATTACATACTACATTCCTGCCTACTGGGTGGTCAGTGGAATGAGTGCCGGAGCACTAGGATACTTCAATGTCTTCCTCCGATCACTGGTTGACAGCCAAGGCCAACCTGTCTGGACCAAGACCCAGGTCAATGCAATTCCCATTGGTGGAGGTGCTATCCAAGTTGTGTGCAGTAAGTAAATCCCATTATCTAGGGAGTCTCTTCTGATTCGTGATCAAGTTTGGTTTTGGTGTATTCTGTCAGATCTTTTGCAAGTTCGATGGCAGCTCATCGTCACCCAGAGTAAGTGATGGCCTTTGATGTTTCCAACTGAGATGCACTAACACAGTCAGGTGCCATCGGCCTCATCCCAGCCATCATCATGACGATTTGGACACGGAACCCTGACAGTGTGCCTCTCAGCGCAGCTTATGCGAGCTACTTCATGACTTACATGGTCCAAGCCTCGGGCCTTATTCTTCTGGCCTGGTTTACCGACATGTGAGCCCTTTGGCCTGGATATACCTTCTTCAAGTCGATCATGTTTCTAACGTCCATGAAAAACAGGTTCCCAGGAGAGCCCGAGGCTCGTGCCTTGATCGTTGGAATCTCGGTCGTCGCTATCTATGCTGTTGACGCCGGCAGTCAGGTATCTGTCTGGCCAGCAACACAAGCACCATACTGTATGTAATATCAAACATCTCTTCCAGCCTCAATGGGGCCATGGATAAACGCTAACTAGCTTCCTTTGCCAGACAAAACGGGTTGGGTTGTCATGCTCTCCATGTGGACAGCAGGCATCATCCTTATCATCACTCTACATTTCATCGACAAGCGATATGTTACGTTAGTACTTTCTCATCGCTAGCTGGTTGGTAATGGTGTCTAACAAGTTATCCCACAGACCAAAGCGGATCGCTACTTCTGAGCCTATCCAGACTGTGGAGTCTGAGAATGACTTGGCCGGGTCCGATAAGAACGAGAAGCGTGTTCAAGTCAGCAGCTTGGCGTAGGCTAGACCAAATGCACCATTTGTCGCCGGCGTGATGACTACATCTTGGAGGTGGCCAGGAAGGGCAGGCTTGAGTCCCTAAAGTGCAAGAGGAAATAGTCAACTAGTACAATGATCTAGGGGGCCTCTGATCCGAGCCCGCGATTGATTCCATTCTTTACCTGGCACTTGCAGCGTTTCCAATGCCAAGCATCTTCGCTCATGAATGCATATTTCGTCGCTAACTGTGAAAAGCCATCACCAGACTCTTTGGCGAGTGTGCGATCGGCACTCGTTAAGACATGAAAGAGCAAGGGCATATGGATATTATTGGTAGCCACTACCTGGTGACGAGTCACAGCTCATTGCTACAAACAACCCCCAATGCCACAACCCAACCCCTTTCCTTCGCGCCTATCCTCCACCCATATCCATCCCTAAAGTGGCCAGTAAAGTTCGGTGTCGCCGTTTAGAGGATGTCAACGCAGTTAGCAAGGGCGATGTTGATCAAAGTGCCCTGCTGATGTTAGATAAGAACCACACGAGGAATGATAAAGAGCCACTTACGGTAGAAGCTCCAGTGTTGCAGCAGTAAGCATTGCCGCCCTTGCAGTCATCTCCGAGAATCTGGACAGCACAGGCAAGAAGGCCAGTGCAGCAGACCTGCTGGTTCTCAACGGAGCAGATCTTGTTGGTGTTGGTGGTAGTGGTAGTATCGCCACCCTTAGGACCAGCACCGCGACCGTCGTCCTCTCCACCGCCAAGGATGGGCAGGCCAGGAGCAGGAGCTGCAGTAACAGCAGCGGCGAGGGCGAGGATGGAAGCGAGAGTGAACTGCATTTTGAAGGTGGGTTGGTAAAGATTGGATAAGATGAGTGAGTTGTGGAGTTTGTAGCGAGTGAGTGATGATTGCTGAAGATGCTGAAGCTGATGAGGAGCTGAATGCATTCAAGGGACGGAAGGGTCTGGCTTTATAGTTGAGGAGTGTGCTCGTCTGCTTCCATTGCCAAGGAGTTCAACAGAAGCTCTCCCCTATTCCCTCCC
>JAANQP010000543.1:0-18931 GCA_011320165.1 Fusarium protoensiforme | reverse complement strand
CTCTGGGGCGGGCGGTCAGTCTGCACCTTGGGTACCTGGAGTGACAAGCTCGGCCAGCGCGTGGCCGAGGTACCTGGGCCCTGGAAAACCGACATACCCGCGGTCGCCAAAAATTTCATTGGGGACTGTCATGGCTGCCCGCCTGAAAAAGCGATGAGCTCACTCTGCGACATTCGAGGTACCGGTACATGCCGCCTTGTCGCTTTGGCCCCCCATGCAGACGACATTGGATGGAAGCTGTTGAGGACCAAGTGGACCAGGGGCGACACCTTACGTACGACCAGTTGACTCGACAAACCGCCGAAAACCGCAGCAACCATTTTGCACGCTACCTACGAATGGAACCCAGGTCAATTTCCCGCGATGGTGCTCATTTGCCCAGGAACCAGGAGCTTCTATCAGCTTCTCGGCATTCTTCTTCTCTCTGCACTTTCTTTTGCGGGAGAAGGAAGCGTCGACGTTGACCGGCAACCAAACCGTTGAGCGGGGAGATAGTCCGCGGGAGCACCAGGGCAGGGCAGGGCATCCGATGCAACCTGGGTCGAGGCTGGGGAAGTTTCCCGTCCCTGAGATAGGGAACGATTGGCTTCGGGTCCCGGGGACGGCTTTAGCGGTCGCGCCGGGTCTCAGAGCCCCTGATCAGACACCTTGAGCGCCACGAGGGCGACGCAAGACAGGTATTCTCATGTCGCACGCTCGCTGCGGTGACTGACCGACCTTGCGGTGAGGTGAGGTGAGGTGAGCTTAAGGCAATCATCCTGGACCCGACTGGAGGCTGCCCATGTCCGGGCGCTGAGTGCCTAGATGGAAGGACGCACGGTGGCTGTTTTAGCGGGTGGTCAGCCCGTGGGCGCCACCCCCGACCTGAGGTACCCTGGCCTTCCATAGCTCGCTCTGCCCCTCCATCCCCTCCAAGCTCTCACTCGAGCTGTTCCATGGACGATCCAGTCCACTCTCACAAGCCCACAATGGCCGGCTGGCTACGGGATCAAAGTCTTTTTCATCGCATCTACCTCCGACGTTCGGTGGAGGTTTTTTCTGGCACAAGCGTACCTTATTGGAACTTCATGTTATCTGTGGAACATGAGTCGGATGGATCAGGAGAAGACAGTGGCTTCATCCCGCAGAGGCTGACCGTCGAGTTTCATTTCTTGGCGACACACCAAGCCAGGCGGACCCTTGTGGGAAGCCAGCAACCCTTGGTCTCGTCCATCTCTGCAGCTTGACCAGTGTCCCACCTGTCGATTCATTGCCGCCATTTCATTCACTCTGTATCATCCCTGAAAAAGGGCATGGGATTGGGACAAGATGACATGCCACCACACCACCAGCAAACACACAAGCGAGAGCTGACTGTTCTGCGGTGGCTGACTGGCCGCCCTGCCTCCTGAAATAGGGGCTTACGACATCCCGAGGATGCCTTTCAGGTTCATGCCGACGATCTGGTGAGATCTTCGACGGCCATGGGCAATACAGGGAATGGGGTTGGCTGTGGCCAGGCAAGGCCAGGTTGGCCCCCTCGTCTCACGAAACCCGGGCGAGCATCCTTCTTGTCTCTCCCACCCGAAACCAGAGACAGAAAAAAAATCCGCCTGGGCTCGGCATCAATCGTTTCAATGGGTCCCGTCTTGGATTGCAACGATTCACATCAACGTCCTGGCCTTGGGGCGGCTATGGTGGGGGACAAGCCGCTATCGACGCCTCTCCCAATCCAACTGGAACTGGCAATGGTCCCCTCACGCCAAGTACCGGTACCTGGGCTTGAAGCTTGACAAGCTCAATCGCAAACCACAAAAAGGGACATGGATTCAACAGATCAACAAGAAAAAAAAAAGAGGACCCCGAGTACAAGCGAATCCCCAAAGAAAAGCTGGATCTCTTCCCCAACTGGCTGGATGGTGAATTCATGCACCATCCATGACGGGAGCCATTGGCCGTTCGCAGGCAGAGGCTGAGGCTAGTTAATTCCATTCCAGGTCAGACGAGGTATTTCCTACTTTGGCAATTAGACCAGATTGCCTTGCTGAGCACTCGACACGACCCAATTGTTGGCCCAAGGGTGAGGTGAGGTGAGCAAATCCCTCTGCTCTGGTCTCTGCTTCTGGTGGTGTTGTGTTCTGGCTCCGAAAGCGCTCCCAAGTGGTTCAATGGATGGGTGAGAAACCTGGCGCATGTGGTGGCTACCTAGTGCCAGGTACTTGAGGTACTTCGTGCTGCACGGGGGGTCCCGCAGGGGTATGGCCCCGAGCATGTACCTGAGGTACCCGCTACCCGACCCCAAGCCTGTCTGCCCGCCATGTCCCAGCGGCGCCAACCCGCCAACCCCACTAAATTTTTGTGGTGTGGGTGACCTCAGGTACCGCGGCCTCACTCATCGATCCCAGCAGGTGCTCTCCATCCCCGCCAGCTGCCGACAGCTTTGACGAGCCCGCCCGCCAACTTGGCCGTCCAGTAGAGAAACGTCCCGCCGTCTTTGACCCTTGAAAGTCAACCAAAAACCAAGCCCAGTTCATTCCTCCTGAATTCTCACTCACCTCCTCCCCGCCCCCTCGTCCCCTTCACCTTCAACTGTCGCATCTCCTCGAGCGTTTCTCTCGTCCATTGCTCCTTCCTCTTTTCCTCCTCATACATCCATCCTCCTCTCCGTCTAATTCCTTTGAGCCAGCACTTCCCCCGGAGCTCAAAGCGTCTTCTTCCAGCTGCTGACACCATCTTCTGGTCCCTCCAGCGCTTAAACCTCCAGATCTCCTCATCTACACACAAGCGAGCTCGACATTCACCATGGCTCCCGCTTCCTCCAGCAGCCTTTCGGCCAACGACAACATCCAGCGTTTCCCGGCTCCCAGCCGGCCGCTGAGCCCTCTTCCCGAGCATGCTCTCTTCACCGGCAAGACGCGATGCTTCGTCTACGGTCTCCAGCCCCGAGCCGTCCAGGGCATGCTGGACTTCGACTTCATCTGCAAGCGCGCCAAGCCCTCCGTCGCTGGCATCATCTACACCTTTGGCGGTCAATTCGTCAGCAAGATGTACTGGGGCACCAGCGAGACTCTGCTGCCCGTTTACCAGCAGGTTGAGAAGGCCATGAGCAAGCACCCCGACGTTGATGTTGTCGTCAACTTTGCCTCGTCGCGAAGTGTCTACAGCTCCACCATGGAGCTTATGGAGTTCCCTCAGGTTAAGACCATTGCCATCATTGCTGAGGGTGTCCCCGAGCGAGTAAGTTGAACCAATTGCGCTCCAGAGCTTGAGCAATTGCTAACCCACAATCCTCAGCGAGCTCGCGAGATTGCTCATGTCGCCAAGAAGAAGGGCGTCACCATCATCGGCCCCGCCACCGTCGGTGGCATCAAGCCCGGCAGCTTTAAGATCGGCAACACTGGTGGTATGATGGACAACATTGTCGCTTCCAAGCTCTACCGCAAGGGCTCCGTCGGTTACGTCTCCAAGTCTGGTGGTATGTCCAACGAGCTCAACAACATCATTGCGGGCAACACCGACGGTGTCCATGAGGGTATTGCTATCGGCGGTGACCGATACCCCGGTACCACCTTCATCGACCACCTGCTGCGATACCAGGCCGACCCCGAGTGCAAGATCCTCGTCCTCCTTGGTGAGGTCGGTGGTGTTGAGGAGTACAAGGTGATTGATGCCGTTAAGCAGGGCATCATCACCAAGCCCATTGTCGCCTGGGCCATTGGTACCTGTGCCAGCATGTTCAAGACCGAGGTTCAGTTCGGCCACGCCGGCTCTTTCGCCAACTCCCAGCTTGAGACTGCTGCCATGAAGAACGAGAAGATGCGTGAGGCTGGTTTCTACGTCCCCAACACCTTCGAGGACCTCCCCTCCGTCCTCAAGGAGGTCTACGACGGCCTCGTCTCCAAGGGTACTATCGTCCCTCAGCCCGAGCCTGTTGTCCCCAAGATCCCCATCGACTACTCTTGGGCTCAGGAGCTTGGTCTCATCCGAAAGCCCGCTGCCTTCATCTCCACCATCTCCGATGACCGTGGTCAGGAGCTCCTCTACGCCGGTATGCCCATCTCGGACGTCTTCAAGGAGGACATTGGCATCGGTGGCGTCATGTCGCTGCTGTGGTTCCGCCGCCGCCTGCCCATCTACGCCTCCAAGTTCCTCGAGATGGTCCTCATGCTTACTGCCGACCACGGTCCCGCCGTGTCCGGTGCCATGAACACCATCATCACTACCCGTGCCGGCAAGGACCTCATCAGCGCCCTTGTTTCTGGTCTGCTGACCATCGGTTCTCGATTCGGTGGTGCCCTTGACGGTGCCGCTGAGGAGTTCACCCGGGCTTTCGACAAGGGTCTTAGCCCCCGTGAGTTCGTCGACAGCATGCGCAAGGCCAACAAGCTCATCCCCGGTATTGGCCACCGAATCAAGTCGCGAAACAACCCCGATCTGCGTGTCGAGCTAGTCAAGGAGTACGTCCTTGCTAACTTCCCCAGCCATAAGCTCCTCGACTACGCCCTCGCCGTGGAGACTGTCACCACCTCCAAGAAGGACAACCTTATCCTGAACGTCGATGGCTGCATCGCTGTCTGCTTCGTCGACCTTCTCCGCAACTGCGGTGCCTTCTCTGCCGAGGAGGCTGAGGATTACCTCAAGATGGGTGTTCTCAACGGTCTCTTCGTCCTCGGCCGAAGCATTGGTCTGATTGCCCACTTCCTCGACCAGAAGCGCCTGCGCACCGGTCTCTACCGTCATCCTTGGGATGACATCACCTACCTCCTCCCCAACCTGCAGCAGGGCGGCGGTGCTGAGGGCCGTGTTGAGGTATCTCTTTAAAGGAGTGTGGAAAACAGTAATGCAACGGGGGATAAGATGCTGGGTCGTGCAATGATGATTTTGTGCCGACCTACATAGACATGCCGCGGAAGACGGCGGTCTGTATGAGATTTCCAATACAATGTAACTAGTGCAGGAGGCCGCAAGATGGCGCTCCTTATTACTCGCTTGAACTTATAGACATGAATGTTGATGTTTACAATGAATATTTTCCCATGTGCCTATCATTGAGTGAGACTTGGCATTACACGTTGGTTAATGCTGCGCGATGAATGCCATTGGTAGGTCACTGATGCAGTCATGATGTCTGGGCTATGTACATATTCACGTATGTTGGCTTCCCCATGGGCATCTGACGTGGTCTTCGGGAGCCGAGCGAGAGCATTGACGGGGACCTGTAAAGTACTCTGCTGGTATCACAGAGGCTGCTAGAAGTACCGTCGGTGTCTGTGTATCTACCTTGTCCTTATAGTTGTCAAGCTCTGATTTTCATCCCATACGGCATCACGTGCCTGCATCATGAGAATGTTGGAGAGATAAGATAAGATAAGTGAGTGGTGCGTGGTCACATGACGCCCCTCATACGGCGGAATTGGCACCGGTCCTGGCGGAAAAGGCTTGGCGCTGGTGGGTGGATTTTGACGTTGGCCCGGCTTGTGCTGTGCTTGCTTGACGAGGACGACCGACTAGACGAGACGAGACGTGAACGGCGGGCAGCTGTATCCCTCACTAATTGCACAAGAACGCATGTATGTGCCATTGATGGTAAGATCAAACCATTGCCGTACTCCAAGAGCCCATTCTCATACGACAATTGCTCCAGACATAGCACTCCAAAAGCCGAACATCACCTCCGAAAAACCGTCTCTACGAAACTCTCTCTCTCGGCCCAACGATAAGAGAAATCACACACACAATGTCCTACTTCCGCATCACCCTCCACCGATCCGCCATCGGCCTCCCCGAGCGGACACGCGGCGTCCTGGCCGCCCTGGGCCTGCGCCGCCGCATGCAGACCGTCTTCCACCCGGTGCACCCCCAGTTCGCCGGCATGATCCTCAAGGTCAAGGAGCTGGTGCGAGTCCAGGAGGTGGATCGCCCGATGAACAAGCAGGAGCTCAAGGCGACGCGGACGCCGGACAAGGGGTTCTATATCGAGAAGGCTGTGCCGCGGATGTGAGGGATACGCAAGAGGGGAAATGATGATATGAGGGGAAGGGGAGGGAAACGAGAAGAGACTGGGATTGTACCATACTGTAACGACACTCTTGTACAAAAGACGGAGCTGGCGATGTGATGTCGGCTCTGTAGGGAGGATAGAATCACGACAAATCACAATGTGTGAAAGACTATACAACATGATCACGACTCGATGCCCAAGTAGAGACGTGTGTTGAAACAAAGGTATTATTACGAAAGCGTCCAATTATCCTACACCACCAAACCTCCTCCACCTATCTCGACCGAATTCCTGTATTGCTCCCCAAAAGAGGCCGTTACAAAGGCACAAAGTGTTCTCTCTCCTGCTATGTGTAGCTCAAATCCGCGGTCAAGCTTGTTCGATTCATCCTGTACCTGGACGTGGGGAGGAGTTCAAGCAAGCAGACAAGCTAGCAAAGGCAGGCAGCTATTCCCCCTCAAGCGTAGTAGGATAGTGATCAAGGTCGGGTTACGTTGCTGCTCTGCAAAGATGGTTCCGAGGCGTGTCGGGTCTAGAAGCTACGGGCCTTGTCGATGTAGTCCTGAGAAGGGGTCTCGTACTCGCTGACAAAGTAGTTCTCGCAGTTGCGGCCCAGCCAGACGTTGAACTTGCCAATCTCCTCCCGGAGGCGTGAGACGGACTGCTGATCCATGTTGGTCTGTGCCAAAAGCTCAGGGAGGGACACTGAGCAAGGGACAGTCAGTCATTGATTGTAGCCAAGTGTAACAATATGTCACTCACCAATCAAACGAGTAAGGTGTTCGGCGCCGTAGACATCGCAGACGGTCTTGGTCGCAGAGTCGGACTCTGCATTCTCCCACATTTTGCGGAGGTCCATGAACTGGTGGCGCTCGAATCTGGACACCCGTTAACTATGTGGTGTTTCTTGCAAGAAAGGCAGGGGGCTAAACGTACCGGTACAGGAGGATCCTGCTGAGGGCCTTCTCAAAGTACTCACGGAACCCGGCAACGACCTCTTCCAGGATGTCCATGCTGGAGGATCCCTCTTCTCGGTGGGGTCGCTCGTGGGCCAGATAGTCGTCCAGAATCTTGCTCACTGGCTTGGAATGGGGCAGGGGGACGAGCTGGTTGTTCTTGGTGATGTTCTCCCAGTCATCGACCAGCATAGCCTGGATGTGGTCGGGTATCGGAATATTGATCATGGGCTTGTTGTGAAAGGAGTCCTCCTACTAAATAGTCAGCGAAGCACATGACGGAGATCAAGCGATAGAAGCAAAAGGCGAAAAAAAGAACTAAAGGGTGTATGAAGGCAGGGCAACACAAAGTCAAAGGCGACTGGGGGTGGTGTGTATCTACCGTCTCAAGGGCCTCAAGGGTTTCAAGGGGGGGAGGCGACGGCTGCATTGGTCTGGCCCGAGACTTGGGCGACCTGGAGGCTGTCGAGCGACGCTTCCTGGAATCCGTGGTCGTTACATCGATATTCAGGGGGCTGATCTTCCTGGTTTCCTTCACATAACGGTGGTTGGGGGGTGGGAGACAGGTGAGATGGTCAAAGGGCTCGCGAAGCCTGGCGATCCTCACTCTCTTCCGCCCACGGCTGCCGCTGGACAAAGAAGAGCAGGGAGAGGGGGTGGACTCAGGTGAGGAAGTCGTTTCTGGACAGCCTCGAGCATTTGAGGTCGGGAAATCCTGCCGGGCAGGAGGGGGGCGAGTAAAAGGCATTGTGCTGGGCCGTCGGGGTAGAAATGTGCGTGCAGATGGGGATGCAAGAGAAGGAGACGATTTGCAGTAGAGAGAGGTGTGAAGAATGTTGGAAGGGGAGAAGAGCCCAAGCAAGAGCCTGGATGAAAGTAGAAAATGATTTGGCGCGGGAAGAATATGAAGTAGGCAGTATGCAGGATTAGGTAGAATTTACCTATTTGAGGTGGGCAAAAACTGAGGTGCGAGGCGAGAGAATGCGATGCGGTGCGGTGCAGTGGCCGTTTGATAGGAGGTAGGTAGGTAGCCAAAGGTTACAGGTCACGGAGGAGAGCAAGCAGCCTTGGACACTGTCACAGCACTTACTGGCCGGCCATGGCTCGAGGTAGAGCCGCAATCATCCCCTCGATACTTTCAGAGTGCCATTCTAACTTTAGAGGCCATCTCGAGCCAGTCTACTAGGCTGAAGCTCATCTGTATTCCCTCAAGGCACTTACCAGAGGTTTGAGTATCCTCACATTGCAGCCCACAACTGTGAGGGTGCGGATCAAGGACCTCGTGAGATTACACCAAGATAAGATGGCCAGGAAGTCGAAGCAATGCAAAACAGAACAGATGGAGGCCTTACCTGCTCGAGTTCCCAGTCCTTTCCGCGTCTGCCTCCTCGGCTTCCTTGGACGGTGGCGGACCCGGATCGCTCCTCGCTCACCCTGGCGGATTCCGCACCGCTCCGTAGGCCCTTCTTGGGCTGCTTGGCACCTCTCTGCAGGTTGTGCTTCAGCTGGGCGTGAAGCTGGGCCGCGAGCTCCTTGTGCTCGTCGTCGAAGGGTCGAATACGATCAACCAGGACCCAGTCGTCCCAGGTGTTCTTCCACCCTTTGTAGTGCACCTTGTACTTGTACCCGTCTCCGGGCTTCTCGCCAGACTGCACGTCCATGATCTTGGCTTCATACAGCATATCCATGTGAAAGCAGAGGACTTTTTCGTCCTTGCTGAAGGGGGGCGGCGCCGGCTGTTGTCTAGCAGGGGCCATGATTCTGGCTGGCCAAAGAGCCCAGGACTGATGCTGTGGATGCGCAGAAGAGGGAAAAGAATGGTTTAGGGGTATACAAAGCAGTTGTAATGTTGCTTATGATAAGGCCTGGCGATGTGGTTGCAAGCGTTGATAGTTCCAGGTCAAACGGGGATGTTGAGGCTGTGGACGGATGCAGTACAGTGTTTTTCCTGTCCAGGGACACAGTAGGTAGGTCGCGTTAATGGGACAATGACAATGCCCGGACCTTTTTTTGATTGACGCGACGCGCCTGGGACTGAACTCTTGCCATGGCGGGTGCGATAAGATAAGCCTCCTGCTAGCCTGCTCGTGGGGTCGCCTGGGCCCCTTGAACATTGGGAGTGACTGTGATTCAGCAAGTCACCCCTACCCCCTGTAAGACCACCAACATCCAGCATTAACTTGATGGCCGATTCGCCCTAGCATCCTCTATCTCTATTCCTCAGGCCGCTCTTCACTGTGGCTGACCTATTGATTCCCAGTACTAACCCCGACTGGCCTTGCAACAAACGGTGTTCCTTGGGCTTTCATTTCAGCTGACAGGCCCAACAGAATGGGCCGGGCATATTCAAGACCAAAACCTCTAAAATCCTCGCAGAGGGCATTCACTAACAAGCAGATGTGAAGCCTAAGATATCCTACGTTATTAACTCCACGAGGCTGCTGTCCCTAATAGCCATGTAGTCCAGCCTGGACCAGTTATGGGCGATCAAGAACGTTGACGGAGACCTCAACACTCTTTAAACTTCCAAGCCTGCCGACTTCAGAAGATAGGTTGATTAGCAAAGAACCACCAGGCTCCTCGATGACTCAGAAGAACACCAAAACCCCGAGTGTGGACATTTCTTGGACAAGTTGATCAAGTGATTTCCCCCGTGTGCCAGTCCGCAGAGGCCAAGCAAGCAGTCATTCCTAGATACTGGTTTCGCAGGTTTCCGGCACCGACATGACCAATACGGGCTTTTAAGTCCGCTGACCGCAAGAGACTACTTATTGTTCATGTCCGAGGCGTCAAGGATCCCAAGAGCTCTTCCAGTCGCCCGCACCGCTCCCTTGAGGGATACAGCATGTGACAGAAAGAGGAGTTCTCGGTCAAGCTGCGTCTTTTGCGACCCATCCAGGATACAACTTTTGATCAAACGTCCCATGGACTGATCTGGCTCAGAGTTTTGATATCGTCATCCATAACAGTACACGTTTTCTCTGCCCCATCCAGGAAGGCCTCCAGCCGCCCCCTTGTCACTGGTTGTTCACGGTCAAGAATGAACAGATGCGTATCAATTCCCGAGTACCTTGGATACGTACTCTCTCGAAGATGCTTTCACTAAGCATAGATAGTGGAAGGGCGAGGCTGAGAGAAAAGTCACCGTTAGAGAACGAGAGAAGTATCAGGAGCTACATGTCGTACCACTCCTGCGTCAACGACTGCCTGTCAACATGTGGGCCCCGGGTTAAACAGGCTTCTCCCTGAGCTAAACTTGATGTCTGCTCAGATCGAAGCCGTCGGTACTATCGGTATCCGTAATGGAAGCAGACCCCTACTGTTGCTGCTGTCAAGCTTTGAGCGGAAGTCATCAGCGACTAGATCATGAACAGTGGCAATGGAGATCAACGGCCCAATTCGATAAACCTTGTACCTACACACAGAATTTTAGAAAGAGAAAAGAACTATTCGTTGGTCCCCAGCTCACCACTGTCTGTTTTGATGCTAACCTAGAAACGAAATCTTGGGTTGACATGGAATCCATGATAATGGCGGACAGTGTACAGTGACAGCATGAACACTGTATTCTAAATTGCGATTAGTGGAGACAGGCACTTAACGCGTCTTCTCTCATTGTCGACGCGTCTACAACTTTCTAGCAGTAACTACATGATCAATCTATGATCGCAGCCATTGGCACTGTTATTTCCTCTTGCCATTGCCAATACTCCCTTTTCGACTCCTTGCAGACGCTCAATTATCGACTCTGCGAAAATGGCTCCCACCGAAACCGAGATTCTCGCCAACTACCTCATCCAGCCATCGGCTCTCACCGCCATCACGACTCTGGAGCAGTTCAAGGCGCTGTTCCCTCGACCGTTGCAGTCGGCGCCCCTTGTACGGGCCCTCTTCCGAGACTTACAATCCCAACGTACGGCGCTCCTCGACGAGGTCGCCGAGAACATTGCCGATGAGGCCAAGCGGGGTGTTGGCATGCGCCGTGAGGTTGTGCGGGCCAAGAGAGAGGCGGAGCGCGAGGATATGGATGCTGAGATTGAGATGGAACGAGCGGTGTGTTTCATCATTCCCCAACACAATATTTGCTTCTTAGGAACTAACATGGGGGTTTCGTACAGCTCTTTGGCGAAGCATCAGGTGCCGCGAGCGCCAAACACACCCTCACATCCGTGATCCCCGAGTTAGAGGGAGCAGCTGGAGCACTCGAAGCCGAAATCGAGAAGTTGAAGGAAGAGGAGGCTGCGCTGCTCGAGTCGGTACAACAGACGATCGGTGCACTCAGCGATCTACGATATGGCAAGTTCGCCAACGGTCAAATCAGCGAGGACATCATTGATGGCCTCAAGAACGTGGAAGCAGCTTGTCAAAACAAATCTTGAAGCGATTGAGGCTCTACAATTCCCTCCACAACTAACGCTACAAGAAACAAAACAGCCAGCCCTGGTCATGACGGTTCATATCAGAATCCTCGTATTATTGAGCGATAGTACCCGACATTCGCTCATGGCATGAAACATCTTCAGATACCCATCATTCATTAACACCAATCCCTAAAATCTCTCCCGCTTATTGGCGTTGAGGAGCGGCACCGGCCTGGGGACGGCCGGCCACGTCAGGGGCCATACGGCGGTTCCTATTCTATATCAGCATCAAAGCCGTCATTGCTGGGATTGGAAACTCACATCATGGTTCGGCTGCCAAAGGAGACGAGAAGCATGAACAGCCAGTTGGGGATCAGGCCGAAAGCCCACATGACGTAGCCGAAGGGGACGGCGAGACCGTTCTCGGCGGCCTTGCCGTTGAAGGGGTGGAACCAGCCGTCGACGAGGTCGAAGTCCTCCTTGTTACCAGAGGCCTGGAGGGCGACCAGGTCGTCCGAGGTAGTGGTGGTCAGGTTGAGCCTCTTCTTGTACATCTCGACGGGCGCAGGCTTGGGCAGCAGGTCAAAGATGAAGAGGGTGGCAGGGCCAGTGGACCACGAGTTGCACAGGATGGGCTGGTTGTCGCAGTTCAGATAGGCCATGTGAGGGCTGTTCTCGAGAAGCGCGAACTTGGCCGCGGTCTCGTTGAAGGCCTGCTCGACGGTTCCGCATCGGCCTATGGTTGCATGTTAGCTACTTTATCTACAGCAGCATGTCGCAATGCGCATAACGCATCGCAAAAGGTCAATCATACCGTAGCACGTCTTGTTTCCGCCAGAGACCAGCAACCACCACTCCTCGGGGGTGGTGGCATCAGCAGCGACAGGCTCGTAGAGCGTATCCTTCCAGTTCTCGAGGGTCAGGATGTCGAGTCTCATGGCGCCAGTCTTGGCCTCGAGCGCGGCGACTGGATCATGCTGGCCCGGGTTGGGGATGTAGCCGCCAATCTGGCCGAGGATGTTCTGGAACTGGGCCTTGTACTGGTCGACGGGAGAGTCCTGAGCAGCGGCGAGGGCGGGCAGAGCCGCGAGGACAGTGGAAGAGGAGAAGCGCATGATGGAGAACTGGATGATTATGGCCCTGATTAGGTACGGCGCGTGCTATCGACGACTGGGAGATGGACGGGAGAGGTATGAAAGGAGGAGAAAGAAAGGGAGAGCAATCTAATGGACGAGCCAAGAAGGAAGACAAGTGATGGAAGATGAACAGGTTCCGGTGGAGATGACGGGTTGGATAAAAGCCCCGGTGAAATTGGATTGCACGGGAAAAAGCTGGACCCTTGTATCGTTGGGGATAGATGGATGCTGGCTACCCCTACTACCAAGGGACCTACGGCGTAGTTAGTTAGTACAGTAAATAGGTAGACTATGAACCATGACGGCGCCCATGATGCGATTCTGTTCCCCAGCCTTCCATGGATGGATGTCGGAATGGACACGGTATCTCCCACTGGCATAACCGATTCGACAATGTTTACCTGCCAGTCTGAGCAGCCAATCGGCAAAAGCACAATGCACATGCCTCGGAACCGAGAAACCAATCGTCCAGCCCGTCAAAGGCACAGTAGCTCCGCTGCGAGCGAGCGCGCCCACTGGAGATGCTACAACTCCCCGCGAGAAGGCGGTGATGCCACCTGTTAGATAGTTCCAGTTCCAGTTCCTCCAACGTGCTTTAGCGCCAGCCAGCAAACCAGCTCCAGGGAGCTGGACAATCCCGGTCCTCCCCACAGGAAGCAGAAAAAGGGCCCCATTGTAATCAGGCCCAACAAAGCTCGGAAACAGGACGGGAGCGTGAGACGGGAACGAGCAGCGTGGAACAAAAAGTGGGCGGTCCGACGTTTCTTCCGGGAGCTCGGCGCGGCGCGTCTCAGACCTCCTGCCTGCCCGTTCTGACGTGAACAATCACGGACTGCGGCCGATTGGAACATTTCATCAAGGCTGTGGTCTTCGTGTATACCCAAACCCTTTGGTTTACTTTCCGGAACTTATCTATTTTATCGCAATATTCCCCTCCTCCCAGCGCCTGGGCATATACATTTCCTAGCAACAGAGAACCCGTCGAATTGCCTAATTCGGACATCACCAACCACAACCACCATGAACTCCCAGATGAGCCAGCAAGGCCAAGGCCAACAGGCTCAGGGACAGCAGCCCCAGGGACAGCCGCCGCCCATGTACAAGCCGGCTCAGATTAGAAACCTGCCTACACTTAGCGACGAGGAAAAGTCCAAATACGAGCAGGGCCTCCAAGGTCTTTGGAACAAGGCAGAAGGTTCACCTCCGAACAGCCCCGAGAACATCGCCGCGCGACAGAAGATCATCGAGTTCTCTAAGAAGTTGATCACCAAGATCCAACAGCGCCGGGCCGCACAGCATCGTATGCAGTTGCAGTTGCAGCAGCAGCAGCAGCAGCAGCAGCAGCAACAAGGTCAACCCCAGCAGCAACCTCAAGGACAGAATGCGCAGCAGCAGCCTCGCCCTCAGGGTGTGCAGCAGGCCGCTGCTGGACAAGCGGCACCTCAGTCACAACCCCAACAGCAAGCAATGGGCGCCGCCGCCGCCCCAGCCGCCAACGCCAGCGCGCCGACACCGAATCCTCAAGCTGCCGCGACCAACGCGAACACTACTCAGCCGATCCCGATCCCCGAGCACATCATGAGCCATGTTAATAAGATGAACTTCCAGGCGCCTGCACAACTGGCCGAGAGGTCTGGTGCCAGCGCTACGAGATGGGTGGAGGAGATCAGGGAGCGATACGGCCGCGCCCTTATGACGATGGAGAGCAGCAAGCAGCGGGTGGCGCAGATTGATAAAATCATCAACGACCGAAATCAGGCCGGGAATCCGTTTAGCGAAGAGGAGATGAGGCAGCTACAAATTCGGAAAGAGCGCCAGCTCAAGTCACACGCCGACGCCCATAAGTGGGTTGACAGTGTTCGCAAGCAGCAGACCAACCTCCAAGGCTCCATCCAAGCCCAAGCAGCCGCCCCCGCCCAACAAGCTGGTCAACAAGCTGCTGCTGCCCAGGCTCAGGCTCAAACACAGGCTACCGCACAAGCGCAAGCGCAAGCGCACGCACAGGCACAGGCACAGGCGCAAGCTCAGGCGCAAGCTCAGGCTCAGGCTCAGGCAGCTCAAAACCAAGCTCGAGCGGGTCAGGCCCAAGCCAACCCGCAAAACAACGTGCAGACCACACCTGCGCCTATGAACGCGGCTATTGAAGCTGCCAAGCATCAGATGGCAGCTGGCCGAGCTTCTCCTGTCAACGGGACGCCAGGTGCTGCGCCAGCGCAACCACAGGTGCGCCCAGCACAAGGCACTCCTCAGCCAGCTCAACAACAGCTGCCGCCGCAACAGCAACAGCAGCAACAGCAGCAGCAACAACAACAGCCAGCACCACCTCAGCCTCAACCCCAAGTCAAACAAGAACCACATACCGCCCCTGCCAACCCCTCGATGGTCGCCGCACCGAGTCAAAGTCAAACTGGGACTCCTACCCAGAATACTCCCCGAATCCCCACGCCTCAGCATGCGGCAGCGGCAGCAGCCGCCGCCCCTGTTACGGCTGGGGGACCGACCCGGGCTCTCAGTCATTCGGCTGCCATGAGTCTCGCAAACCAGCGAGCTGCCAGCACTCCCGGCAGCGCCCAAGTGCCTGGTCAGCCCGCCAGTGCCGGAACGCCAACACCCGGTGGTGCAGTGAATCAGGGCGTGATGGGGCCCAAC
Source organism: Fusarium protoensiforme (assembly GCA_011320165.1). Taxonomy (NCBI): domain Eukaryota; kingdom Fungi; phylum Ascomycota; class Sordariomycetes; order Hypocreales; family Nectriaceae; genus Fusarium; species Fusarium protoensiforme. The sequence goes on along the minus strand of JAANQP010000543.1, from coordinate 3,849 downwards.
GTACCGCAGCAACCACAGCAAGGTCACCCTCACGCTCATCCACCACAACCCCAGCAAACACCGATGCAGTCCAAGATGCCCATCCCCAAGGTGCTCCCTGAGAAGGCCGTGGCTGTACCTCAGGGAGTCGCAGTCGGAGGAGGTGTCAACACCGGGCGGCCTACAATGTCACAGGGAAGTGGCACACTCGGCGGAGTGATGAATCAACCAGCCATGTCTAGAGTCCCGGCCTACAACCACGAAGCCGAGGGTGACCACGTTTTGAGCAAGAAGAAATTGGACGAGCTTGTCCGACAAGTTTGCGGAGGCTCTGCCGAGGGTCAGGATGGAAACCTGCTCACCCCCGAGGTGGAAGAGGTAAGCGAGTTGACAGTTTCGGTACACCGGATGAAATTGCTAACATGTACCAGAACGTTTTGAACATGGCAGACTCGTTTGTGGACAGTGTCCTCCATGCCGCGTGTCGAAACTCCAAGGAGCGTGGATCCAAAGTGCTCGAGATTCGAGATATCCAGCTCGTGCTGGAGCGCACATACAACATCCGCGTGCCCGGATATTCGTCTGATGAGCTCCGAACCGTCCGCAAGATTCAGCCATCAACAGGTTGGATCGCCAAGATGAGCGCCGTCCAGGCGGCCAAGGTCATGCCGGGCAAGGGTGAATGAGGGAGACCACGGCGTTGAGGATACCGGAGGATGTTAATGTGTGTGAACTACACGACGTAGGGGCAGAGTGTTTTTTTTTTTTTTGGACTTGGGCGTTGGGCGTATACCCGTATCAAAAGGCGCAAAGGGATTTTGCGAGCATCGAGAACGTCAATAAACCGATGAGGGAGGTTGTTTATTGGGCTTAGAAGTGCCCTGTTGAGAATGGATGATTCAAGATGAATTCTAGCATAGTATGCAAGAATCTTGTTGAGATTGATTGGTTCCCCAAGCTGGCACTTTGGTAGCCCTGTGACAGTGACACGAAGATACTGGTGCTTTAGCCACAGGGTCGAGTCAGTTCGCAGGAGGTATTCAGGGGGAGGCATTTAAGGAGTGTAACAGATCACAGTATTTCGAGCGCCATGCCTTGTCAGCAGTCCATAATCGATACATTTAGTAGAATTAGAGAGCCTGCCGAGTATCATTGGTGCTCGATAGAAAGAAGTTGAAGTTGAAGTTATCGAGTTATAGACGTTATCGATGGCATAACCAAAGTTATGCATCACTGAATAAGATGTGCATAACTCGACATCCATTGTTTTTATGCCTCCCAAACTGGAATCGGTTGATTGCGCTGCAGGCAACATCGAAAACGTCACTGCTGAGAGACCCACAAGGTGCCAGCTTATTAAGGTCCTCACCCTTGGCCCTGAGACGCCAGGTACTTGCCCGGTACCTGCGCTCACACACAAAGAGCCGCACTCTGCCAGGTACCTCTGAAGCCTGCCGCGTCTCCTCCGCTGCCGCCTCAGTTGCCCACTGGCCAGTCACCAAAGCCCCAGTCCCCATTTGGTGAGCTTGCACCAGCAACCCCCAGCAGCATCACCTCCATCGAGCCTCTGTCAACCTCTCCATCCCCAAACTTCGACTACGATCGTCGACTCTTTTTCCCCCTCGACGACTCCCACCGCGAGCACCGATATCGGTAGTATCATCAGTGCGCTCAGATTCTTCCTGTTCAACCTCTCATCGCTGTCTGTCCCTGCTTCCAAGCCGCGACGAGCCGAAGCGCGCGCACGACTCACGGGACCTTTATCGTATCCCGCTATCGTCATCAGCCTTTGCATCGGCAGATCTAGCCTCACATCCTCCCGACACGCACGCCTAAATCCGCCGTCATGCCTGGCAAGACGCCAAACAACGGCAAAAAGCCCCTCGAGAACGGCATCCAGAAGAAGAAGGACGTCGAGATGAAGGACAGCTCAAAGGCCAAGGGCAAGAAGGCCGCCAAGGACGGTGACGAGGAGATGACGGTGGTTGTGCCTCCCTCCAAGTCGTCGAAAAAGTCGGCACAGACCCCGGCTGATGCTGAAGGCGACGTAGCGATGGACGAGGAGGAGGAGGAGACCAAGGTTGACCCTGTGGTGCAGACAGTCGCAGGTGAGCAGCACTCGAGATGCACACTGTATGTGAAGAAGCAATTGCTAACCTCTACTCCCCCGCGCAGATATCAAGAGCAACTTTGCCCTGTTAGACCGCGCCGTTGCCCTCTTTGACGCCAGATTCTCCCTCCGCGCCCTGCGATCCATCTCCATCATCCGCAAGCGCTTGACTCCCGACATTATTGCCCAGGTCATTTCCGAGACCTTCCCCGCGACCTCTAGCTCTGTGGAGAGCGCCAAGCAGCTCCTGGCCGCTATCGAGCGTGAGAATGTCCCTCTGGGACGCCAGGCTGGATCAGAGATGGATATCGACGAGCCCAAGACGACCCCCAAGAACGGCTCCAAGAAGGAGAAGGAGAACAAGGACATCATTCCCGAGATTGACATCTTCCTCGGCATCCTTGTCCAGGTCTACCTCTTCGACTCGAAGCAGTTCCAGCGCGGAGCCGACTTCTCCAAGTACCTGTCGGAACGGATCCAGTCCCTCAACCGCCGCACGCTCGACTCGCTGTCGGCCAAGGTCTACTTCTACTACTCCATCTTTTGCGAGCACATTGCTCCTCTGCCCCCATCTCCCCATTCTCCCGTTGTCGCCATTCGGCCGACTCTCCTCGCCGCCCTCCGAACTGCTGTGCTACGAAAGGACGTCGACACACAAGCCTCAGTGATTGTCCTGCTGCTGCGAAACTACCTCTCGACCTCGCATATCAACCAGGCTGATCTCCTGGTCTCGCACACTCAGTTCCCTGAGAATGCTGTCAACAACCAGGTAGCACGATTCCTCTACTACCTTGGCCGTATCCGAGCCATTCAGCTTCGCTACACTGAAGCGCACGAGCATCTCACGGCGGCGACCCGAAAGGCTCCCTCGAGCAACTGCGCCCTTGGGTTCTCCCAGACAGCGACCAAGCTCTTGTACGTGGTGGAGCTTCTGATGGGAGATATCCCTGACAGGGCCATGTTCCGACAGCCTACCATGGAGATTGCCCTTCAGCCCTACTTCCTGCTGGTCAAGTCGGTGAGAGTTGGCAACCTCGAGGACTTTGAGACAACAATTGCGGACCACGCCGACACTTTCCGACGGGATGGCACTTACAGTCTCATCCTGCGCCTCCGACAGAACGTCATCAAGACGGGCATCCGCATGATGTCCCTGTCATACTCTCGCATCTCCCTTCGGGATATCTGCATCCGCCTGCAGCTCGGCAGTGAGGAGTCGGCCGAGTATATTGTGGCCAAGGCGATCCGTGACGGTGTGATTGAGGCAACTCTGGACCGAGAGAGGGGCTTCATGAAGAGCAAGGAGGTTGGCGATGTGTATGCCACCCGCGAGCCGGGTGAGGCGTTCCACGACCGAATCCGAGCGTGTCTGTCTCTGCATGATGAGAGCGTCAAGGTTTGTATTCCCCTGTGCACTGCAGTATCTTGTGTAATCGAGCTGACGGGTGTGTGACCAGGCTATGCGATTTCCCATGAACCAGCACCGGCTGGAGCTCAAGAACGCTCAGGAGGCCCGGGAACGCGAGCGCGAGATGGCCAAGGAGATACAGGAGGGTGATTTGGATGAGGATGACCTCGGCGGAGACTTTGACGGCATCTAAGGCTTGGGCATCTGCTCTACCATCCATTCACCCTTTTGCCATGAGGAATAGGTCCTCTTGGCTGTAGTTTCTACTAATGACCCGCCTGACGCCTGTAGTAACGAGGGTTGTCTGTGGGACTTTTGGGGGGGAGGACAGGGATAGAGGGGAGGTGGGATC
>JAANQP010000542.1:0-21995 GCA_011320165.1 Fusarium protoensiforme | reverse complement strand
AAAAACATACAACAGCAGGTATTCGCTGGTCGTCACCGACCCAACTACTAATCCGCCCCTTGCCAGCTTGTCGCACGGAGAGCAGACGGGATCCAGAATTCTCTAGCAGGTATGGTCGTATGTGGGAGAAAGCTCTGTTAGGAAAGCTAATATAGAAGCATGATCAACCGGAGATATGGAGACTTGGGACCAGGTTGATAACTTGTGACATGAGGAGGCAATCCTAGAAAAGATTTGTTGTCTAAGAAGTAACAAGGTTGAACTATTTCCGCGTCATGTAGTTTTATTTTAAACCCAATCCCCTCATGCCGGTTTATTGGTTCTTCAGTGAGGCCTGGTATTCATAACATCAAGAGTCGAAACAACATTGTGCGAACTTGGTGACGCTTCCCAAAGAAGCCATCAGCCGCAATAACAAGAACACATTTAACAGCCTAGAACAACCTTCTATAGCTGCTGCAACATGAGATCGTCGAGACTCGCAACAATCCCATGTCAGCTATTCTTCGTCAGCTGCTGTCGATACTCATCAAAGTCAAGAGCAGCCCAAACAAAGGAAACCTTGCCTCCTTCAAACCAATACATGGCATGCTCATGAAACATCACAGGTTTTCCGCTGGGCTCCGCGTTCCCCCACACTCCCACCGAAACACCCGTGAACTTGATTCGAACGGCAACCGTCCCGGATTGATTATCAACCAGCATGTCTTGTACCTCAAGCTGGAGTGAGTCGATTGCCTCTTGACTCTCTCTGATCGGCTTCATGTAGTCTGACGTTGTCATCTTGCGGCCATTATGGGTGACAATGGGTTGGACAAAGTTCTCAAAGTCGACTTCCATGGACCTAGTGTTCATGCTGGCAATGTACTGGTAGTATCGTTCCCTGAGGTCTATTGATGTTGGCGCTAGCTGCGCAAGTGCATCGGGCGTGCTCGGTGCGGCGGATTGCCTTGCTCGACGCATGTCATTGTCCTGTATCGTTTTGAAGGTTGAGAGGCGACCATCGACAAACCAGGCCAAGATGATATTCTGGGACTCATAGATCGCGGAAGTGGCACTTCCATCTTGTGCAGTTTCGATTTTGATGATCCTCGCAGCTATGGCTTGGGAGTCATAGTCCACGATGTAGCTATCTAGCTTCGACTTTCGGTCTCCGTCTTCAACGCCGGAGCGAAGGAAGGTAATGAACTCATCGCGCTTTTGTGAGCCGCCAACAATAGTGACAGTTGGCTGGATGTAGGCTTCAAGCTCTTCCCATTTGCCATAGTTCTGGCAATCGAGTATATCTTGGAATAAGGTGACAATTTGGTCATGTGAGAGATTTGGGCCCATGGTGTTGACGGGACCTAGTACCTGAAGATGACGGTGTCGACTCAAGATAAGGCACTGGACAGATAGAAATAAAGCCTCGATACACTTTGGCGCATTTAAATGTGTTAGAACCCCTTATATAAGTAATGCACCCCTCCTTATTTTCAGACAAGATGCTGACTGCATATCTTTGTTTTCGCCATTTGCGACCCGACCCCCATGTCTCACCTCGATCTGCCTTATTAGTGGAGGGCGTTCCGTTTCTACAGATTCAGTCTAGCACATCTGCTTGAAAATAACGCCTCGATGCACTGTCATCATTATCTAATTATTATATCTCGTGTCTTCATTCCTTGCACATTAACCGACTGTTTCCACGAGATGCTCTAGTTTACACACCCATCTCAGCTACCTTTTAGACATGGGCTCGTTCCTTCACTTGAGCTTCAACATTAATATTAACGAGCTCAATGTCGCTCCTGTTGCTCTTCTTGTCGTCTCCATCGGTGCTAAACTCAGCCGATTCTGCAGCATGACGGCTCGCTATCGCCCGACTCCCACCCGTTGAAGGCCCAGCGTAGGGGCTTTCCCCAAGCTCCTCGAACCCGCTTTGGCCCGGCCTTCGGGTAACTGTCGATTTCGTGGCCCTTCCAGACTCGTTGTAGTCGTACTGGTAAGAGGCACCAAAGTTGCGGCGGAGATAAGGCCGAAGGGAGGGGAGGCAGGCAATGATGAGACCGACGTAAACATCCAAGGCACTCCATAGTTCTGTCAAAGGTGAGTTATTTTGTTAGTCATTCTTGCCGCTTCCGATGGGCATTTTCTTTAGGGGTCACATACCGATCGTTGTGATAGCTCGAAAGCTCCCATCGTGACTCAAAAGAACCGTCAAGAATCGTGTCAAGGAAAAAGCAATGTCGATCAGGCCAAGGAGAAAGACGCAATAGACGCCGATCTTGGTTTTAGTCCGCATGTTGAGGTTTTGCAGGATGAGAAAAGGGAGAGCGAAGACTGAGGGCATAGTGAGTTTCATCGCGTCTTGTCAGATTTGGCTGGGTGTGACCTACGAGCAAGACTTCCAACAAAGTGCAAGGCCCAAGCTACTTCAAAAACGATCTTAAGAAGCTCCTCGGGGCATATTTTCTCGGGCTCTTTGATTGACCTTGGGGGCCCTTGTCAGCTAGAGTCGACTATAACAATCCAAGATCGTCCAAAGCTGCTATGATGAGCGAGAGAGGGGCGTACCAGTTTCTTTCAATAGGGAAGCAGAGGAAAAGCTGCAGCGCGATCGACACGACGTATGCAATGACGCAATAAATAATCGTTGACCATAACAGCATCCTTCTCTTCTTCATGAATGGTGGGAATAGTTGGAGGTAGACTGAAACGAGAGCAGCCTTGCAGAGGTAAAACGTGGTGAAGAATGGAATCACCGAGGCCCAGATCATCTACAGATTTAGTTCTTAGTCACGGATCTTCAAAGAGACGTTGATATAGCTCGCCGACGGCAAAGCCAACACCAAAGCCCACAATGTGGCCTACCTTCATGACATGCTCAAACTCTTCTTCCGAGTCTGGCTCGTAGTTGGTGAGAGTATAATTAATGTGGGCCTCCAATGCTCCATGCTTTTTGAGGAGAATGTCAAAGGTTGACGTCGTCACCGCTGAGAGCCAGGCCAGTATCATGATGAAATCGCTGGCCAGCAGCCTTCGCTTCTGGATGACGATGCGAAGATAGATGCGTGCCGCGATCACAAGGGCCGCCAGTACGATGAGCGTGTAGATGGTGCCCTGTTCGTAATGTCAGTGCCCGATACAGCTTCGCAGATCACTCCGGAAAGAGGAGCCTCCCCGGGCGATCCGGGGTGGCGTGAAGCACCTACCAGGACGGCAGCACCCGACGGCGCCGGAGCCATGTTGGCCGAGTCGGAGGTTTAATCGGCCTGCAGGAACAAGACACCCCAGAAGAAAAAGGCTCTGCAGTTGGAGGAGTGAAACCTTCAGCAAGAGGCAGACATGGCAGGTTACCGAATCTCTGGGAAAAGACACGTTAAGAGCATGCTGATGACACGGGTGGGCTCAGGGTCCCCCCCGGACAATCAGGCAGATAACCAAGGAGGCATGGTTAGATATGCACGCCACTGGGAAGTAACCGAGCCATGCTGCCAATGGGCGTCGGTCGTTCCAAGCTTAATCGTTGTCGTTGCTAACGATATCGAGGTTGGTGCCACCGATGCGGTGACTCGTGCTGGAATGTCGGAATCCTGCGCGGGCAACCAACCCTTGACGGCGGAAATAAATGTCTGTCCACAAGATGGCCCAATGATAGAGAAGCGTATTAAAGCCTTTTCATGCAGGGGAATGGTCCGGCCCACGCCATGGTCAAGGTGGCTGCATCCCACATCGAACTATTCCCATATACGGCATCAGGTGAATCTGTCAGCTTCTCCATCAGGAAGTGGCCAGATTATAGATTATGCATGACTCAGTTTCCACAACAATCAGTCTTTAATTCCGGCAAAGGCGGAGCACAATGAATTCATAAAATAACGTCTTGTCCAAGCTCACTCGGCTTGGCCGTTGACATGAATAACTTTATCAGTGCTTGTGCACACAGACCCCCCTCTTCCTCAGCTTGGCTGCATTAGCCTTGCCCTCCTCCGAGAGCGACCTGCCGGCGAACCCTCCAATGGTGCGACGAGCAAGCTTTGTGCTGTTCTTGTCGTCATTGGGGAACTTGGCCTCGACTCCAAAGTCGTGGCCGTCGGCGACATAAAGAACTTCGCCGCCAACCATGGTGAGCAGGACGCGCTGCCGACCGAGCTCCTCCTCAGGAACCTCGAAGAAGTTCTTCTCTAGGATAATGACATCTGCCAGCTTGCCGGTCTCGAGTGAGCCGATCTGCTTATCGGCCCGCAGGAAGCGAGCGCCGTTGATGGTGATTGAGTGAAGTGCAGACTTGCGAGAAATGCCCTCGCCTGCTGGGAAGACACCGACAAAAGGCGGTCCTTGGCTGGCGGGCGAGTTGGGGTTCTCCGTGTCTCCTGACCGAGTGACGGCCACCTTTAGAGCGAGAAATTCATCGAGGGGATCAATCTGTGGTTGTTAGAATACGAAAACATCAAAAGTTGGGCTTATACTTACAGGCCAGTCGCTTCCGTACACAAGAGGTCGTCCGCCCTTCTCGAACTGAGCCCAAGCTTGCAAGTTGTCAAGTCGGTCATCACCAATCGACTTGAACGTGTCCGGAATGTAAGAAGACGCAAGCTGCGCCCACTGGTAGCTAACAATTGGGTCAACTCCGAGCTTCGCGAATCTCGGCCAATCCTTCTCATGGGAGAGCTCGTCGTGAGCGAGACCCAGCTTGAAGTTCTTTCGCGGGTACTTCTTGCGGAACGCCTCGGCTGCGTTGAGGCCGATTCGGACTGCAAGATCGCCGTCAACGTGCAATTGGGCGTCAATGCCCGCCAAGAACAGACTCTCAAGGGTCTTGGTGAGAATCTCGGGCTTCCAGTAGGGGTCGTTTAGCGAGTCCGGATCAGGTGCCCACTCGTCGTCTGATCCGTTGACGGGGAGCAGGTATGGCTCGATGAGAGCAGCAGTGTTGGCGGGATAAGTGATGACACCGTCAATGAATGCCTTGATAGCCTGCCACTTGGTGGTGGGCTTGGGTCCGATAGCGGTAGAGTCGTGATATGACTTGAAGAGGGCAACGACTTCATCTACGAGAGCCTGCACATCATCAAGAGTCTTTGGGGCCTCGATACGCCAGTCAAAGTAGGCTCGCGAGGTGAGGACGCCCTCCTTCTTGAGAGCGCTGAAGACGGTGTGATGCTGCTTGGTGGCGGCGGCATCCTGGAAAGTGGTGATGCCGGCCTCTCGCAGCAGCTTGAGGGCAGCGCGACCAGCTTCCAGGTTCTCCTCATCGGTAGCGGGAGGTGGTCCAACAAGGAGATTATATGCATCATCTTGAAGGACACCGGAGGGCTCTTTGCTACCAGGAAGACGAACAATCTTGCCATTAGAGGGGTCCTCTGTGTTGGCGTCGATCTTGGACAGTTCCAGCGCTCGCGAGTTGGCGATGACGGTGTGGTAGTCGCTAGAGCGGACGATAATGGGGCGCTTGGTGTTGATCTTGTCCAGCTGAGTCTTCCCCACATTGCCACTCCTGTCAACAAGGCCGGGGTAGTCCATATTGACAACCTCAAGCCAGTCGTCGTCGGTCTTGCCGGTCTCTCCATCAAGACATCCCTGAATATGCTTGATGACATCTTCAATGGGCAGAGACTGGTAGCTGAGGTCGCACTTCAGAAGGAAGAGGCCGCCAGAAAGGAGATGCATGTGCGAATCAACCAGTCCGGGCATGGCCATGCGACCCTCAAGATCTACAACTTTGGTCTTCTTTCCAATGTAGTTCTTGATCTTGTTTTCAGCTCCAACATAAGTGATCTTGCCGCCGTAGACAGCTAGTGCGGATACCGGAGTATCACAAGAACCCATGGTGTAGATGCTTCCATTTCGAAAAACGAGGTCGGCGGGTTGCGCAGCGGTTGAAGCTCCCGCAACGGGGTTCAAGGCAGCCAATAAGGCGCCCACACAAAGAGGGACAAGACCACGGACCATGGTGGAGGGGTTTACCGAAGATGGGCAAGAGAAGAGATGCGGTCTTGGAGAAACAGCTCTGTCTTCTCAACGCGGGAGAAGCATTTATAAGTATCGATCGTGAACTGGTCCTTGCTCTCCGCAGCGGGGTTCGGGTTCAACCACGGATGATCAACAAGCTACAACAACCTTGTCTTTACGAGCTCTCAAGAACTATTGGCAGATGACGAGGTCAGAACCTCGAGGATTGCAGACCACTTGCAGGAGTTCGTGCCTGGCGGCTATATCGCCCCAATCGGGAATAGCGTAGCGCCTGGATATGCTTCTTGTGCACCCATGGAATCCTCGGCCTTGGCAGGGATCTTTGTTCATCGGACCCCGGACTTCGACTACTGGGGTTAAGGTTTCAGGAATTGCGTCCTTTTACCCAGAGGGGGCTAGGGGGACCCTCAGTCTCATGATATAAGTGCCCTTCTATCATGACCATCTCGTTTGGGATGCTCGGGAGATGTCTATGGCCATATGGTGATAAGACCTTTAGTGATGGATATTCGGCCTCCGTGACAAACCCGAGATGGTGCTGTGATATCCGTCTCCATGCTAGTGCTGACAAATGATAAGCTCACCTTCTCTACAGTGTCCGAGCAACCGTGTTCTCTAGACTTTGCAGCACCCAGGGCTGAGCATGCCTCGATGGTCTAGAAGGATGAGGTATTATCCAACCAGTCATCACTTTTTGTATTAGATAGAGAGGACGTCGGTTTTAGGAATGAGTGGAAGAGAACATGCTTTTCATGAAAAATCGTTCACATCAGACATATTGTGTATCTCATGCCCCAGCAGAGGATCTAAATCTCGCTACTTGAACAAAATCCACCCCCAGATAATCTCTCAGATTGAGTTTGATCTTTGTGTTGATACTCCCGCTATCCATCCATGAAATTCTTCCCCACCGTTGAACAAACGTGCCCTTCGATTGGACTATCATCGTCCGAGTCTAGGTTATCAACCCACTCATGCTCGCCGATTAGTCTCTCCACCATGGGAAATCCATCCTCACCGCCAAGCCATGTAAAAAGGTGTCGCGTCACAGCTCCCAGTTTCCATCCTCTAAGTCGAGGTCTCGACCCTTTAGGGCCCTTGGGATGCAGTTGAGTTGGTGATGGACCTCGATTGCAAATTGTGAAAGTTGCAGTAATCAGACAAGTAGCGAAGGGCCGTGATTGAAGAGACTGCGGTGTGTTTGAGGGCTGAGCTTGACGTTGTTGAGTTGTCTAGAATGACGAAACACCATTCCGAAGCAAGTTTGACAGTCCAAAGAGAGCGAAGAATTCCCTTGAGACTGCACACTTTTGCATCCCATCGCGCTGAGAGGACATAGACTAACCTACGCTATATCCTGTATCCTCGCTCAAACACGGCTAGAGTTGCCTACTCTCCAAGACGAATCACATTCCCCATGTTTCATAGTAGCTCCGAGGGGACGTGAACGTTAATGTGGGTGTTTGAGGTTAAACAAAGCAATGCATACAGCTGCAGTATTCCTTGATGCCAAATGTAATCAATTCTATAGCTTGCTTAATTCATGGTAGATGCATGCCCCCAATACTTGATGCCAAGAAAATCCACAGACGCCCGCATCGCCATCCAAAACCATTCAAGACTTGACAACTCCAGTGCCAATTCCTCATGTATATGCAGACCTCACTCTTCCTAATATGCAGCGCAATCTTGCCGGCGCTTTTCCAAGCAGAACAACTTTTGTACAGGGTCTATTTAGCCTTCACAACTGTCCGCTTCAGGTGGCAGCAGCAGCAGTGTTGCTGGGCTCAGGCGCGGGAGCGGCATTGCCAACTCCTCCGAATCTGTGGCCGTCACCACCGGGTGTTACCGGATCATCCCCAATGGGCTCCGTAACCCATGATGAGGGGATTTGAGTCAGGTAGTCGTACCACCAGTCACCCATCTTGTGATAACCGTCAGGCTTTGGATGGATGCAGTCGTACAGTTGATCCAGGGGGAAATCAGTAAAGTCAACGGCAAGGATACGTCTGCCCTGTAGCCTGCGTTCCTTGACGATGCCGGGAATCATGCTGATAAATGCCTCGTGGTTGACTGACTTGTGGGGGTCGCAGGTCGGCAAAATCATGGCCACGAGCATCACGGCGTCGGGGCATGCCTCAAACATCTGGTCGATCAACGCACCTAGGCGGTCTGCCATCCCCTCAGGGTCGTTTCCTTCCGTCGAGTACCGGGCTCTGTCTTCCAGGTCGTTTGTCCCTGCGTGTAGGAGGATGAGGTTAGGGCGGTGCAACAGAGAAGGATCGACGTGATCCGCCATGAACTGGATCGTCTTTCCCGGCCAAGCAGCCTAGTTGACAGTTAGCCATCCATCTAATAGGGGATATGCATCAGGGCTCACAAAGTTCCCGTTTTCCATGCTTCCGGCTGCTCTTGTGCCAGCAAAGACAACAGTGTTTTCTGGCAAGAGTGTCAGTGAATCGGCGACGCAGAATGTACGAGCCCCAAGTCTTACGCGTAAGGTGTTCCTTTAGCCTTCCTCGGTAACCATTACCATCGCCGCCGTCGCCCGCCTCGTGGCGTCCGTATGTGATGGAATCACCCACAGGGAGTATTCGGAGTTTGACGCCACTCTGGATCAACTCGCCCGTCTTGGCTTTCTGATGTGTCAGGTATGTCGTAGGTCCGGAATCAATGCGGCATGAACCCATTTCGGTGACCAGCGGGAGCTCCCCGTAGCCGTTGACCTTGTTGTTGTGGCTCATCATGTCGAAAATGATGCGGTTAGCAATGACCTGATGGAGGAGAATCTGGGGATGGAAAACTCGAGCGTATCTGGAGGCTGCATTTTAGCGGTTGTCACACAAATGAGAAACAAGCAGAAATCTTACCCATCAGGCAGAACGTTGGGAATCTGCCATCCCTCATCTGACGACTTTGCAGCATCGCCCCCTGTCGGAATGTTGAAGTCACTCAGAGCAGTACCGTTCGCGTTCTGGTCAAAGGTGAACTTTGCATCCGGGCCCATGGCAAGAGCAATATGTGCAAAGACATTCTGGGAGCCGGAAAAGGTCTTGTTTCCGGGGCGGTCCTCGGATCGGTCAAAGGGTGTCTTGTCCGCTTGGTCCATGGTGTTGAGCTCGTAAAACATGAGGCCAAACCTATGGCAGAGTTAGCTCTTTCCGCATAGATCATCCAAACGTGCAACTAATACCTGGTGCTTTTCTTTGACGTCCTCTCGTCAACTCCGGCTTCGCAGTATCGTCCCCCGAGGTCTCCCACTATCGAGTCATAATCAACAAACTGGACGCTTGATCCAGCTCTCTCCACAGCTGATGCCTACGAGGTATAATGTGTTAGAATAAATTCAGGAGGCGCAGTCCGACAATCTTACCAGCTTCTCGTTGACCAGATCCACAAGGGTGTTGATCTTTGTTCGCAGGTCAACTGTGAGATGCTCCGTGTTTCTTGCATAGTCGTGTGATTCCTATACATATTAGATATGTTATTCAGCCTGTCGATTTCTCCAAAGTCATAACTCACCTCAGTCCACGTCGACCATGACACCCTGTTGCACGACTCGGTCATGGATGTCGAGAAAAACTTGGCGTATCTATCGACGTTTAGCCGCAAGTTGTGGAACAAGGAAGTAGCACATTTGTTACCCTGTATAGTAGATCGTACCACTGGCAATTCTGTCAACAGCTGTAACGAAATCAAGGCAGAGAAGGATACCTACTCGCGTGCCAGCTTGCGCTTCGCTTCCGTCAACATATTATCAACCCTGTGATCAAAGTCGTCACTCTCAACGAGAGACCGGGAAATCTCCAGTTGTTCGTCACAGCTTCGCGTCAACTCCTCAATTTGGAACTCGGCCAGGTGTGGATAGTCATTGAGGAGCCCAGGAATGGAATTTCCCAGTTTATCAAATGCCTTTTCCGATGAGTCGAAAGAAGCCCACTGATAGATGCAGTGATTCAAAACGTTGACAAATTCGGCATCATTGGCACCTAGAACTGTGTCAGATTGTATTTGTCCGCAAGTCAACTCTCAAGCTTACCAGCAGAAACCAAGATGGCTTGTTGGCCCTTGTCAATGTGAGATAGCTGCCGCTTCGTCACATCTTCTAAGACAGCCCCAGAACATGATTGGAACTGGAATCTTCTCTTAGACTTGTCGCCAAGCCTGCCGTCTTGATTGACTAGACTAGGATAGGCATTGTCGTGCCGGCCACAGCTCCAATCTAAAGATCACGTCAGACTTGTTTGCTGGGAACAAGGGGTAAAACTTACCACTCTGAGGGTCAGATGCTTGACCTGCGTCTCCAAGTCTGTTTCCGGCGCCAATTCCAGCCGAGTATGAATCCCCGATGGCAGCAAGTTTTGTGATGTATGAAAGGTCACTGGCGTCCCACGAGTCAACGTCATCAAACTGATTTCGCACCAGCATCGACCCCAGGCTCGGAAACGACGGGAAAGGGGTTGCCTGTCGGATGAGCGCGGTGATGGCCAGGCAATGCCATACTAGGCGACTCATCTTGAAAGGCCAAATGAGAGACGTAGGCAAAGAGAAAAATGGGCGAAGCGAGTGTGATGAATGCACTGGGACCAACCAAGGCGTGGAGCCCCGTGGCTGGAGCTAAGCTGTTGGTGGCGGCCTGAGGCACCTACCCCTGTGCAGCAAATGTCCGTCCATGGATGAGCCAGGAGGTAAGCAGGCTCTGGAAGGACGGATATTGTCGTTGTTGGTGCGCCACAGCGAAGGATCAACTAATTAAAAGACCTGAGTAAAGCCACGGTAAGTCAATCCAGACCCCTATTTCCCAGGAAGCAATGCGCTGGCCTTTGCTGGATATTTCCCTAGCCTCAATGAATCTTGTCTACTGGATTAGCGTCAATACAGTACGCGGCAAGTTCAAATAATGCCAGAGGAAAGATGTCACTTTCAAGCGCTGGAGACAGGGGAGTCGGCCGCGTTCCAGGGGCTGGGGTGCCGTGACAGCCGTACCAGCCCGCGCCAAGTTGCGATTGTGCATTTTTAACCTTTTATCGCCAATCTGCTGTTGGTCCATCAGCTTGCGCTGCGGTGGGGAATGACCTGAGCAAGACTAGCTCAGGGGTCTCGCCACACTGTTTGCTCTGGCTCAGAGGCCTGGACTTTTTGGTGCGAGGCCTCTGGCGCTTCAAACTGAGTGCGTGCTAGGACGAATCAGTGTTGTGGCTTTTGATAGAGGCCTCAATGGCCGCTCCTAACTGGCCCTTTGACCCCTGTTAGATTGCCAAGTGGCACACCTTCAGGGGCCTTGTTCGGGCTAATCCGTAAACAAAACCCAGGCAATAGCCGAGACGGCTGAGTGAGACTTGGAGATCTATCTGACAATCTGACATCTCCAAGGATTCAACGTTTCTTTCGTGGTGTTCGCGCTCTGGATGGAAGCCTACGATTCCGGTACGAGACTCGAGTCACTCACAATCACAGCAATTCCATCATGTCTCAGCCTTGCTAACAGCCATACAGACCTCTAGCTTAGGGCCTCCCCGCCACTTCACCATGATCATCGCAGCCTCGCGAGCCTTGGCCTTGCTGGTCTCTATCGTACTCTGCGCGTTGATCGACGATGTGCTGGGGGCCGGCAAAGGCTCAAAGAAGCCCTATGTGCTCCCAGAAACGGAGCCACGGGTTTCGGGCAACCTACAGATCAAGGTCGACTGGCCATTGGTGGCGAACAAATGGCCCAACCAGTCTCCCAGTGTATCCTCACTCTCTCACCATTGGGTGACCACTAGCCACATCAAATCGATCCCCAACCCTCTCTCCGATGGTCAACTGCTACAGTTGGCTATGGATGCCTATGGTGAAATGGCCGATGCCATCAAGGCTTACGGCGCCAGCCAGGACGCGAGGCCTTCCGCCATGACTGCATTGGCCTTTGACAATGAAGTCATCTTGGCTTCTTCACAAAAGGGATACGAGTCCTATTCGTACGACCTAGAGCATACCCCAGTCTATTCAGCATTAAAACTTTGCCAACTTGCCAAGGTAACATCGAAAAGTGTGGGCGAGCTGGGTGGCAATCAAGCCATGTGCGGCCAGGTGATGGCTCTTCAACTATACCACCGCCAACATCCTGGCAGGCAAGATTTCAAGGGAAGAAACGCCAGGATTGTCACCGTGTCTTCTCAGGAATCCACCCAGGGGGATAAGAACGACAACAAGATCGGACAAGTCAAATGGGTCAACACTTGCCCCCAGCCGGCTACTCAGGGGGGGCCAATGGTAGGATTTCTTGAAACATTGCCCGAGTTTAGCAACCTATGTCTAACACAAAACAGGCTCATTGGGGTTGTGACGAGGTACTGGGTCATCAACGCGTTAGAGAGATCCCGAGCCCGGAAGCAGGGGATAGAAAGTATGTGGCTCAACCCTATGACATTAGTGGGGCGGTAAAAGGACAGATTCAGCTATGTCAGTAAAAAACACGAATTTTATGTTGGTATCAGATTATTTGGCAAAGACCTCATTCAAGGGGATGTGTTTTGATTTGAAACTGTGGTGAGGCGGAACTCTCATGGGCGATCTCAGCCAACAGCAGTGAGTCGAGCCAGCTCTGAGCAAGGCAACCTCAAACATCTTATATATCCATCCAAAGAATTGATGGGCTGTCATGTGACCCAGAGGTAGTTTCAAGAGATCAAGGATAGACGCGGGCCCCCTCGTATCCACCTACCCTGAAGCCAAACTCATCAAGCCCAGGTGAGTGAGCTTGAAACACATTGAATCAAGCTTTAAGTAATTCATGCTGAATGCCACTCCTCGACTGCAGTAAGATTATAAATACACGCATATTTCTGCTCACAAATCAGGGTATGTGGCCTTTTGTTAGAAAAACTATCGCTGTCGAATGTCGCACTGAGCTACCCCAGCCGACAAACAAATGGGTGCTATTATGTTGCACCGAAGGTAATACTACTATTATATCACTCCACTTAACTAAGTTCTCTTATATCCATCTCGGCATGGTCTGTCTTGACGGTAAAGTGTTGACATAAGTGTTTTCATATCGACGCCCGCCGATCCCAAACGCTCTTTAATTAGAGGCAGTGTCCTAAGCTATCGACGCACATGATGTACACATTTTTTTTTCAGCCAAGCCATCGGTTAACGGAGGCAATAAGGTTGTGACAGCTGTTGGTCGGTCGTGGCCCATGGACACCCCTGAGCCGAGATTACAGCCAATTCGTGAGTCACTGATCCCTTCACCGACACAGTTACTGTGAATAGTTGGGAAGGCAACGGAGGCTTTAGAACCATTAAAAGAGGCCTGGCATATCGTAGGTATTGAGATGGAAGATCTCAGATGATGACAGGGAATGTTCGCTGGGTATTTTTATTTGAGAAAACTACAGCTATCTAACTACAGGGAAGTCCAAGCACTAGTGAATGAACTGCACGAGCTTCTCACTGGGCTCATAAACCATTCACGTTTAGGTGGTGGGGGCCTCATATTAAGCGTGAATGGAAACACCATGTCATACGAGCCTGTTGGTTGTCCACACAC
This sequence comes from Fusarium protoensiforme, assembly GCA_011320165.1. Taxonomy (NCBI): domain Eukaryota; kingdom Fungi; phylum Ascomycota; class Sordariomycetes; order Hypocreales; family Nectriaceae; genus Fusarium; species Fusarium protoensiforme. Next base: position 8,503 of record JAANQP010000542.1, on the reverse strand, counting down.
GCTCGGGCATTTCCTCTTTCATTCGGCACGTGAGGCCAGGGTCGGTTAGGGGTCCAGATTAAGAACCGACTTAAGCCCGAGCCATAGACAAAACGGCATCTTTTTCACTCTCCTGAAGGTTACGAGCATAACCACAACGCTCTACTCACGACAACCCCAAGACCTATCGACTACAGAGGTCGAGCTATATATTAGCCTACCACATGCGCACAAAAGCTTTTTTTCTATCACACATCGAGGAAAATCGCTCACTATGCCTGACCAATCGGAATCGGACTTCTGGCTACAGCTGGACATGGCCCTCACTGAGAATGGCACGCCTCTTTCCCCGTTTTTCAGGGAAGCGGGCATCAAACGGGGGAATATCCCGCGCCCTATTCACGAACAAATCCTTCATAAACAAAATCCCCTTAAAAAGACTGGACTTTGGATCAGAGACCTCCCTATGGAGTCTCAGACGATCGCCGCTTTTCTCTCCTTCGCCGCCGGGGGCCGTCTCCCCGAGGGCCGCCAAACATCTCTGCCACTGGCCACGAGGGAGGAGATTATCAACATTATCAAGCCTTATTCTGAGTGGGCGCCTGCTGAATATCATCACCTCGGGCAGGCCGCGGTCACTACCATCCACAGCCGGCTCAACCCCTCCAAGGACGACGAAATACCGCCCTCTATTGCTACTGAGCTTCATGCCATGAAGAAAAGGATATGGGAGGGCATCCCGCCCTTGTCGGAGAGACGTTGGAAGGATCTGAACCTTGACGACATGGGGAATTTCCCAAGGGCTTGTCGTTACATCGTGGCCGTTATTGGTGTCTTCCAATACTTGAACGAAGGCTGGATGAAGAAGGCTATGCGAACCATCTACAATCGGATTTGGGACGACCTGCACGACTGCGAGGAAGCCATCAACGCCTGTCGAAGACTGGCGGCTGAAGGGGGCGATTTCCAGGAGATATCATTGACCGCCCTTTGGTATCAGCATACCAAATCCCACTTTGACTCCATGTGTGAGATGGCCCATGAATGGGTCATTGAGCACATTCAACGTCTCCGGAAACCGGTGATAGACCACCTCGCCTCTCATTCCCCATTACTTCCTCGTGAGCATGACGAGGTGCAGTGGGACCTGACCAACAGGCTTTTTGACCTAATGGAGAACGCCGCCCATGCCGATTACACAATATTCCTCCCCATGGAAGGGTATAATGGTAGCAACTTGCCGCTTCGAAGGTCATCAGGCCCGGTACCAACGCGAGGCTTCCGTGAAGAGCGCATTACCTGGTCTGCCAACTTTGATAAAAGAAGAGCCGACTATGGTGGGCGTTTACGCTATCTTACAAGGAAAGAACAATACGAGACGTATGAAAGGTTAGAACTGAGCCCAATCGACCTGGAGAGCAATGACCCGGCGAGCCTCCTGATTGTATGCCTCAGTCAGATCGACGCACAGGCGCAGTCCCGAAGAGAACTGCGTGGACTACCTCAGGAACTAGCGTTCGATCCTTGGTTGGATCTGACAAAGACGTATATGGGGTATCGTACTCAGAGATGTGGCTTCGTCACGTATCGGCTGTGTCATAGCCACACCCCCGAGGCATGGGGAGATTTCAAGGCCAAGTTTGAGTCAGACATTTCCGATTGGGGCAGAGATGTGAAGGGTATCGACGACGTCCGTGCTGCTTGCAAGATTCACTGGTTGGATGGCCAAGAGCTTGGGATCCCTGACGGGGATATCGAAGCTGCTAAGAAGTAAGTTCTCTCCCACTAAGAGCCTGATCTTTCTAGTAAACTTACATCCTATTCTAGGCACTTTCACACATACATCGGCTCAGAGGATGCTCGTGGTGCTCGCAAGATGGCATTCTTGGTCATTGACGAAGACGTCGTGAAATCGTACCTGGACCCTGTCAAGGGCGGCGAAAAATTCGTCTTGGCAGTGGACCCAAAGTTTGATCTCGCAACCAAACCAGAAGACCGAAGGTTTCCTAGTTACAAGGGGAAGGTCAGAGTGCTTGGAAGTGTCCTGTGGGATGATCTAGGGGCGCTGCTCTTCACACAGAGTGCGTTGCTTGACGACATCTGGCCGCTTGCTATGAGCCACCCTCATGGGATCTATGTAGGTTCAAGGGTGACACCTGTTCTGAAGTTTCCATCCTACAAGGAATTGCTGCGATGGGAACTGGCCTGCGCTCTTATTCCTAACCTAGTGCCATATGTGCAACAGGTCTTCTGGCTGGCGAGTCGTTATCGACAAAGACGTTGAAACTACCTGGGTTTACTGATAGAAATCTACTTCACTAATTCGAGCTGTATTAATAACTATCCATGTATATCCTATCATTGCAGGAGTACCCATAATACGAACGAGATGGAGTTTTAGTTAATCTTGACCTTTGAAGCGTGTGACATCTGAAGTTTATTCACCATGTGCCATGTGGTTGGAGTGACGATTTAAGAAAGCTGAACGCTGAAACCATAGGGTGTGAGCAAGTAAATTTTGGTAGAACTTAGGAAACAAGTTGCCAGGTGGACTTTAAGAATTGGAAAATATATCCATTTAAGCGCTGCCTTCCCCAGAGCCATGCACGTCTCAAGGTAATCGGACCCCTTGAATGTGTGTTTAATCTCGGTTGCCTTACTATCTCCCCCACGTGGAAGGTAGCATTGGCAGACCCTTACAGTCTTACAGGGCATATCTTCTCTGCCCCGCCTTGCTTCCAATAATTACAATGGTTTGATTAGCAGCTTTCACTCCGCTCACTCCTGGGTTTCAAGTCTCCATCGAGGGCCAGGATACTACTCCATCTAGCAAGGCACGGGAGTAATTCGTGGTCTATAATAGAAAAAGGGGGAAATAGAGCTTGTGTGGCTGGCGATGAGGCCCAAGAAACCACCAGCATGCGAGCGCTGTCAGTCCATGAATCCGGCCTGCGACCATGCACGACCTATCTGTACATGGTGCCGCGGGTTTGGGGTGGACTTTTGGCTAAAACCTGCTGATCACCCATTCCTTAGCAACTAGTGTAGCTATTTTTGTCAACGGGGCTGCTCCATCTCTGTCCATTGTCTCCGGGTTACAGACTGAATTTCTTCCTACAGATGGGGCCGTTGCGATGTATTTAAAGCCATGATCGAAGGTGCATTGACTACGCAACGGTGCTAGAGAAATGAGAGGAGAGCTGACAATATTGACACTCCGTGATTCCAACATTCGGTTCAACCCCGAGTGCTTCTACCAAGGCACAAACGTCAGAACTCCAACACCACCCGATATCTCACCTTGTTCTCCCTAATGTCTTGAAAAGCCTTTTTGATACTGGGTGCCCCGTCAAATTTGTATGTCTGAATAAGAGGCCTGATCCCATGAATTGCCGCAAATCGAAGCATCTCGTCGTGATCCGCTCTCGATGCCACGAGGCTGAAGTGAACACGCCAACCGTTGGACAACATCGGACCAGCACTTGCAAACGCAATTCAGCTCATAGTTCTTGATGAAGAAACGGAGGAAGATCTTGACTTACGGTAGAGAAAGGGGGATGGGGGACGCCGTTAACGGTACCACGACGCCACATCGAGCCAGGAGTTGTTGGTCCATGATCCTAAAACTATTATTAATGCCAAGTTCGATTTTAGGCAGGGAAACTTACTTCTCCCAGTCAGGGTAATGAGAGCTTGTCACAATCAAGACATCTAGTGGCCTCTCCAAGGGCAACTGTTCCAGGAGCACAAACTCTCGTGCACCTAGTTCCAATGCTTCCTCCTGTTTCTCCCTGGTAGTACTTAGAGCAATGACTTCGCCTCCAAGCTGGGCCGCGAACTGTATAGCAAGGTGTCCGAGTCCTCCAATTCCTATCACTCCCACGCGTGACGTCGGACGGATGGTGCTCTTCAACGCGACATAGGTGGCCGCACCAGCACATTGAAGCGGAGCAGCATGCGCGCTGCTGATGAGCTCTGGGATCTTGTGAACATAAGTTTCCTTTCCGATGTAATATTGCGCAAATGTGCCGTTGTCTGGTTCTCCAGAGCCAAAGATGACACGTTGATCACAGTAGATATCCTGTCCGGACAGACAATATCGACAGGTGCCGCATGAACCTCGATGATAGCCTCCGCCTGCGCGGTCTCCAGGGGAAAGCTGTGTTACCTCGGAGCCCACGGCCTCCACGATTCCCACTCCCTCATGGCCTAGAGCGATTGGCGCACCCATGCTGGCGTACATGGCATCAGCGTTGCAGACACCCGAGTGAGTGATTCGAATGAGGACATCTCGAGGCCCCAAAGGCGGTATGTGGGTGTTTGTGCCGATGACTTCTCCGTTCTTGGATCTGTAGACGGTGTACTCTTGGTCAGTGAAAGTGCTTGAGGCCATTGTGTGCAGATCAAGGGGCTGTTATGGTTGTAACAAGCTACCAGTCGTCGAGATATTGAGGATTATAGCTTGTCTACTGTTATATAACCTTGTACCCGTCATGATAGATGGGAGTCGGTGACCATCCGGATAATAATGTGTCATCATGCCCATTGGGACTTGCTTCATCTCGGACAATTCCCCAAGACTGATAAATGCTCCGACGGCATCGGCTGATCAATTTTATCCGAGAAAAAAAACTCAGAAACTGGTGTATTAAAACCAAACAGCGACATTTACGTGACGGCCCCGTCGGCCACTTGAGTAACAATTTAACAAAGGTGATCTGACTGGTGGAGTGGTTTCTGAGTGTTGATCACGGAGCAATGCTCACCCGAGTGACAAAGACTGGACACATTGATGGCTTGGGGCTTTAGTTATCCAACGAGTATAACCTTTGAGGCTTCTCAATCTATCTAGACTACTGGAGCGCAGCAATGATTCTATCTAACCCTTCGTTTAGATAGGTCTCGTCTTGACCTTCGCTCTGTGCGCGGTATTCAGCTAAACGCATATTGTATTGATGCGTCAGAGGTGAGTACAAGTAGCAAGCTAAGCTGCACAACATTCTCCTCCTTTTGGTCAACCTTCCAGTCCGCCGAGCTGATGATCACATTAACAGCTCCAGTCACCCGCCTCACCGATAGAAATATTAGTAGAGCTTGCAAATCGGCCATTTTACGTAACCGTGGCTAGTCGCCGACCTTATCACAACCTAATCCCGGAGTGCCGGAGTGCCGGGTTATCTGAGACCCCGAGAATGGACGCAACAGAAGGCGTGTGAGTATTCCACAATGAGTTTTAATAGGATAGCCATCTCTATTTTCTTCATAAAGTTCAACGGAAATCAGGCTCTGCTTCTTCGTTACGTCTGCATCCCTTGTCACTTCATTAACGGTTGGTTGTCTCTGTCTCTTTGAATACGGACAAGATCCCCATGTCCTCCTCTAAGGCTAGATATGATTCATTCTATGTATGCACCGTGGTTGAAGGATACTCTCGATACTATTTTATTAATGCATTCATCCTTCTTTTTATTGCTTCTCCCCAACTACTTATCTATGTCACAAGCCCAGCCATATCACTCTAAAGTCATGATGACTACCTCCCTTATATCGTGATCTCGAAGCTACTACCTAGTAGGAAATAGACCTTGGATCTTACCATCGTATCATCCTTTCATCGTCGATGACACTTCTTATTTGTGGATGACCTTTTTTCGCTCTTGCACTCCGGCATACTATAAGATGGCACCCTTTTCTTGACCCCCTCTTAAGGACTAAGCCTCATCACCATGGATGCCTAGGATAGCGGGGTATGTTGCCTTTAAGCATTGCCCTTCGCAGCCTTTGATTATATACTAGCCATAATGATAGCAGGTGACTTATAATAGTCTCTCCTGAGAGCCGACTGGATCGTGTTCGTTGGTTTTGGCTGAAGTCCAGCCCGCCTCCCGCAGTCATGCTCGGCCTCAGGATGGCGAGTCTCATGTTGCTGGCTGTTATTTCTATTCACCATTAGGACATCTGAGTGAGCCAGGAGGCGAGGAGTAATAACGCGAAGGCAAGAAAAATAACAAGATATCTGGATGCTGTTGGATACTGAACTAACATGCTACATGTTTGTTTCAAGGTATTCTCTCTCCCCGCTTCATGAACTTGTCTTTCTCAAAGTGTTCCTTCTGGGTGCGTTATCACAATATTGCAGATGACACGTTGTCTACAACGCAGCGTTGCATGGAGAAGCGGAGAGAAAAGAACAGGTGAGGGAAGAAAGGTTGCAGGGGTACAGGGACGGTTGATTTTGATCGGCCAATTTTCCCCAGATTCCCATCAGCGCCGTCGGCAGCCAAAGACTGGAAGGCGGGGTGAACCAAGCTATTGTCTTTTTGGTAAGGTCCCGTCAGGGATAGACGTCCTGTTTGACCTCTGGTAGATCAAATCAAACCACCCCGAGTCAGTCAAATATGAGCCGTCGGGTATTTCCAATTAGAAAACTTTAACCCTATTGGACCATTCGGCGGGGAGAAATCTCAAGTTGGACATCGGGGAAAACTCAACGAGCGATATCCCTGTCTTCCCCATGGGGTATCGATGTGTCGAGAACAACACAAGTATAAGAACCCCAGATCTCTGATATAAATCCGTGTTACTCATTATTCAAAACACTCGCAATTGCTATACAATTTGTTTCAAAGTCACTGAAAAGTCAACCTTGGCTGAACAACATGGGCGTAAAGGCCTTCATCAAAAGACGCTCTCTCAAGGTCTCAGATGACCGCCTTACCAAGGCAGCGGATCTCACCACGCGTCAGTCAATCTGGCCTATTGCACTCGTCACAACGCTCTTTTTCCTCTGGGGCTTCAGTTATGGCCTCTTAGATACATTGAACAAGCATTTTCAGGTAACTCTCAATATTACCCGAGCGCGATCCGCTGGTCTACAGGCTGCTTATTTCGGGTGAGTTGAGCTGTATTTCTCTATACTTTACAATTTATCGGATGTTCTAACAATGATTCATAGTGCTTACCCACTGGCTTCTCTTGGACACGCTGCGTGGATCTTACGGCGCTACTCATACAAGGCCGTATTTATCTGGGGACTCTGCCTATACGCCGTCGGCGCTCTGATCGCGATTCCTTGCATAAAGGCAAAATCATTTACCGGCTTTTGTATGGCAATTTTTGTTATCGGCAACGGTTTGGGCTCTCTCGAGACCGCGGCCAACCCCTACATCACTGGTAAGACCAAACCACCAATATATGCAGCTCTTCATGTCCTAACTGGCCATAGTTTGCGGCCCCCCTCGGCTCGCAGAAATGCGGATCAACTTGTCTCAGGCGTTCAACGGAATTGGGACAGTCATCGCGCCTGTCCTAGGTTCCTACGTCTTCTTCAACTTTGATGACAAGAAGGCTTTGGCTAACGTGCAGTGGGTTTACCTATCTATTGCCGCTTTCGTGCTCTTGCTTGCAGTCTTGTTTCTCTTCTCGAATATTCCTGAGATCACTGATGCCGGTGAGTAACAAGTCCCTATCCTTTGAGTTGGATCAAGCTCTAATACTCCTTATCATGAAAGATATGGCGCATCAAGCAGAAGAGGCACATTCGACAGAGCATGAGCAGCCATTTATAAAGCAGTACAGACTATTCCACGCCGCCTTCGCACAGTTCTGCTACTGCGGTGCCCAGGTGGCTATTGCAAGCATGTTCATCAATTATGCAACCGAAACACGAAGCAACACGAGCGACTCCACGGGCTCCAAGTTTTTCGCTGGAGCGCAAGCCGCATTCACTGTTGGCCGTTTCCTTGGTGTGTTGCTTATGAAATATGTCAAGCCCCGACAGGTGTTCCTTGCATTTCTGACCATGTGCATTGTGTTCCTTGCACCTGCTGCTGCAGAACATGGGAATGTTGGCATCTCGTTGCTCTATTGCGTGCTGTTTTTCGAATCTATCTGTTTCCCAACCATCGTTGCCCTCGGTATGAGGGGCCTAGGTCGACACACAAAGCGCGGTAGTGGGTTTGTTGTGGGAGCAGTCATCGGTGGAGCTTGCGTTCCTCCGTTGACAGGCGTGGCGGCAGATCGTCTTGGCACGGGTAGGAGTATGGTCGTCCCCTTGGCTTTCTTCGTTGCTGCTTGGTCCTACCCGCTATGCGTCAACTTTGTGGATAAGTATAGAAAGGTGGCAGATTCTTTCGAAGCCAAACCTCGCCAGTCTCATACAGAGTTCGACGAGAAGATTCAAGAGCAGGAGCACGAAGAGACGGTTTCGAAGTCGGAGGTGTGAATGGTAGGTGCGAGTTGGCGTCACCAGGCTCGTGCTACTTTGCTGCTCTCGCCGTTATTGGAACTTTGAGCTGGCAATGGAGACGGGAGCTTCAACTCTCCGATGTATGGAACAGAAATTCATGCTTCTGAGTGGAGCCGAATTCCTCCTCACTTCTGAGAGCAGTGTTGTCAGCAGCAGCACCCGCACAGTGGATGGCGATGGGTCGATACGAGGATGGTTCATTTCAAAGGGGGATGCAATTTTTTAGTACCGCATTAAAACAAAGTCTTGACAAATACTATCTGTCGTACGCGGTTA